>JAQYXR010000030.1:0-99789 GCA_030545055.2 Neoaliturus tenellus | reverse complement strand
CAGAACTTACTTCAAAGTTTAGTTGATCAGTTCAACGCTCATTCTAAATCATCAATTCTACCTACGAAGAAATGTTCTGAACTAAAAGAAGAAAAACACTACATCATTCATACTATTAAGAAAATGGAAACTTCAGTAGGTGATGCTATAAATTGCACTTTGAGCGAGGCACCTTATACAATTGGTGATGAAGCAAAATTTCAGATCTTCTTACCAAAGCGCTTCGTACAACTACTTCAAAATGAAGATCTTCGTATAATTCAACCCGGCGCACTCTATTTGGTATCACATGGACCCAGTGGAAACAACTCTACTGAACTTACAATTCATGTAACACCTACTACTGATTAATTTGTACATAACATTGTAAATATTTCTTTGTATTTGTTTTTTCAATAAATATGATATAAAACAAAAATACCCCCGTCGCAGCAGACCTGCGTACTCAGCGAATTTCCAATGGAATTTTGGTATATTTTATATTTCCCCATAAAATCCATGGGGATGAGAATATGTAGGTTTGCCGCCATAATATGGGTTTAGTTGGTAAATATAAGTTAAATCCTACCTAGTGATTGTACATACCAAATTTTATAAGGTTATGGTGTTCTGTTTATTTTCCCCATAAACCCCATGGGGGTGAGTATGTAGGTTTGCCGCCATATGGGTTTTGTAAGCAAGTATAAGTTAAACCTTATCTAGATAATGTACATACCAAATTTGATTAAGTTATGTCAATAAATAAGCAAGATATAGGCTTTTCTTGATTTCCCATAAGAACAACATGGAAAACACATTTTTTGATTTTCCCCGTAACCAGTTATGCTAAGATAAAAATTCAAAATACCAAATCGTTTGTTTTTTTAAGCTCTTTTAAATGGTTTCAGTTAAAATTGTTGAATTTTAAAAATTAAGGTCGAAAAATGCCAAAAACCCATTTTTAACCCTTTTGAAACCCCATAAAACCCCGTTCCAATGGTCCGATCATTCTGGTTCGCGAACTCAACCTAGTAGATGCTGGCTTACACCCCTGTACCAAATTTCATCAAAATCGGAGGTTCCGTTCAAAAGTTATCGTGTTAACGGACACATAGATATATATATATATATATATATAGATATATATATATATATATATATATATACATATATATCAATTTGAACGAACGGTGTTTTTGGCTTCTAGGGACCTCAAAACGAAAAAGTATCATGGTCCCGGGCTTAGGTCTTACCGTGACTACTACCGTAATAGCGTATTCCCTATAGGGAAATTCGCTAAAAAAATAAAAATAAAAAAAGCAACATATTGTAATGTCTTTGTACATTACAATATGTTGCTTTTTTTAAAAATTCCACAGGATGACCTTGACCCAATTCTGTATAATTATAAAAGGGGAAATGTACTTGCAAAATTCATCAGTCTACTGCTACCTTTCATACCGTACACATCTCGCTCTTAATCCCTGAATATAAAACTGCAACATGTCCCTAAAGGTCAAGTGTGCATCTTACGATACTAACACCATAACAACTTTTGAACAACTCGAAGATTTAACCAACGAAATGCGAGTTTTACTTACCGGTGGTTATCACTTAACTGTTGATGTTAGTGCTACTAATACAAGGATGTTCACTAAAACAAAATATTGCGATGATGAAATATTTATTTCTACACAACCTACAACTTCTTCATCGCCAACTGGTCAACATAACATCAAGTTCCAAAAGTATTACCAATGTTGAATAACTTTTGACAGACAAAGCTACAACTAAAGAATCACGTGATCAATGTGAGTTAATAAAAAGGATGTGATACTTGTATAAATAATCATTCGCTTCTTAGCTCTCACCACGACAAGACCTATTTAAGAAAATGTTGTACAGAATGATGATTCAACTTGATGGAAAAATCTATGGAAAAGATTACAACACTGTTGAACAAATGACTAAAGATATAGATGTATTAGCTAAAGAAGGATACCAAGCTAAATTAATTTTAAAATTTCCTGAAGTACATCCACTATCAATAGAAGAACTAGTTGCTATGGCTAAAGCTGAGAGAGATAAAAAGTCTGAAGAAAACAAAGAGAAACAAACTTCCTAAATTTTAATAATCCTTACACTTGTAAGGTATAATTTTTTAAAACTCCATTTGGATGACCTTGAAATTACCCCCACCACTTTTCACAGTAAATAAAACTCGCTATTTAACACTATACACTCTTATTCTTTCACTGGACTCCGCAGCGTCAACATGGAAGAGCAAAAATACAAGTACAAACCTCGTTACTGTTGTAAACAACAATGTACAGATTTAGGGCCAATGATGGTGGATGGGTTAGCTTGTACTAAATGCGAATTCTTCGGATCTTGTTACTGCAAATGCAAAACAAAACAACTACCGCCACCGGAATTGCGAACTTTGAAACTTTACAAATCAAGATATTTTCATACATGTTGTCCTCAAAGATGTTTCAAATTTCACCCTCTCGATCTTGCTCATTGTCAACGCACCAATTCTCATCAAGATGATTTTTGTACACATATGATAAAAAGATGTAAATACAGGTCAGATTGGTATTCCGATCCTGTAGAACCATCAAATGTGTAATTTTAGTTTTACACTCCTTTTTAAAACTTCATTTGGATGACCTTGAGATTTCCCCCACCACTAGTTCTAATTTTTATATAATATTAAATCATTCCACTTCCAACACTCTAACTAACAACATGGAAAACAAATTTATCAAATTTGAACATATAATAACTGACAAGGAGGAGATGGAAGAATTGTTTCAAAACTTACTTTCTGTCATTGACGAATATCCTATAAGATGGTTCAGAATTGTAGTTCAATATTTAAATCCTGGTGAATTGTTTTCTTCATCAAGTGAAGAAGATGAAACAACTACTTCGGTTCAAATAATTGAATTAAAAGATGGAGAAGAAGAACTAAACGTTTTATTCAATCATAAGCTCAAGGTTCCCTATATAAAAGCCCCCTCCCTAGACAGCCCCCCTCCCTAGACGCCTGCTCAAGGTCACCATTATATAAGCCCCCTCCCTATGCGCCGATCCTCATTCCATCACCGACTCTCCAATAATGAACAACTCTCCATTGGCCCGAATGAATTCTAGTTTTGAAATAAACTCTAAAGAAGAGTTACAAGACATTTTTAATATTTTACAAGAACTTGTAGATAATTTTACAACCATCAAAATGAATTTGGAAATAACATACGATTGTCCTATTTGTGATAAGGTTGAAAGTTTGGACGAAGACAGTTTACTAAATCTAACTCCTGCACCATATGACACTACTGATGAGCAACATCTTTCCCCCACCACTTCTTTGTAATTCATCCTTCCCCCCACCACTTCTTTATTTAACTAACATTTCTCCCTTTCACTTCTCATTCCGTCTTCGACTTCTGAACTATCAACATCACTTGTTTTAAAATTTCAAACACTAACACAATCATGATAGATATGATGGATGAAGTTCCCTTCATAACTAGAATGGAAGAGGATAAATTGAAATTGGAAATTAAACGATTGGAAATGGAACGGGAAAACCAATTCGAAATGTTACGTTTGTTCAAGCTTTTCAAATACATCATCTGGGGACTCTGCGTTTACCTTCTCATCGTCGTTGGTGTTTGCATTTACAACTCTGTAGTTCATCACAAAAGTTCAACTTGTTTAAACTCTGCTGTTGCACATTAATTGTATGTTCACAAATAAAATTCAAAAGTTACTTCAACCTATCCCACTATCACCAACTAGTTCAACTTTCAACTATTTCTGGTGGTAGTTGGATAGGCTTTTTTAAAACTTACTCTGGATGACCTTGACATACTTTCCAAACCCCAGTTATAACTGTTAAATTTCAGTTTTAAATTAACTCTTAATTCATGCCCAATTCTACTTCAAATTCAGGGCATATGCTCTCGCCATCTGCACCCCAGCATCTGACGCCATCTGCTCGAGCAGCTGCTCGGGCAGATGGCACGACTTCCGGCGCAGAAGTAACCAAAACACACAACTCATGACATTCTGTTTCATTTATCTCTTTATAACATATTTTATTTCTCAGTCTTCTTTTGACTTCAACATATAACACACCTCCTGTAATGGTTGCTCAGAGTTTAAAATTGAAACTGTTGCGAACACAACACATATTACAAAATAATTCTAAACTTTCAGTTTCAAAGTCTAAAACTAATTTAAGTAAAGTAAGAAAGCGGTACAGTTTTAACCCATTATACTCTTCAACAACTTCACGGGTTAATGTTAATGATAGTATTATTCATGACATCTTGCGTTATATGTTACACTTCAACAATTTTGAACTTGTTACACCTATCGACTGTGTTCAACAAGTTTTTTTATTTTACCCCCACTATTCCTTATATAAGTGCTCTCACCACAATTCCTACTTTATACTCCTCTATTCTCTACAGCTGAGCTAAGATTTGAGGTTAGAATTATCCATGGCGGCCGCCATGTCTAGTTCAGTTTCACCACATAGAGTCGGCGACCGGTTATTGGTCTAAAGGAGTGGGGGAAGGGGTGGTGGGGGGAAGGTTGCCATTTTATAAGCCCTCTCCCTAGGCGGCACTTCTCATTCGATCGCCAACTTTCAAACGAGAAACACCTCTCCCATGGCACGAATCAATTATCCCGCTATCACCAACTACTTCAACTTAAAACTATTTCTGGTGATAGTTGGATAGAATTTTTTAAAACTTACTTTGGATGACCTTGACATATTTTCCACATCTCAGTTGCGTATTTGAACTAACTCTTAATTTTTCTTCAACTGTTAGAGTTTCGTTAACACCGACGAATTTCAATTTTGAACTAACTTTTAATTTTAATTTTATGCGCAAATTCACTTCACCCTAACGCCAACACTATCGCCATCTCCACCCCAACCTATATGGCATAACATATAACTACAGCATCTCATATATACCCTCTAACCCCCACCGGAAGCTATGTGACATGGCAGCTGGCACCAGCTGCCACGGCACGTGGCTCGGGGGGCAGCTGATCTGTGCCAGGAGTAGCTTTTTCCCACTACTGAAACAACTCAATCAAAGATGATATTTCGTCTTAAAAAATATATATTAATTATTTTAATGAGATAAACTGATTCATGTGGAGATGTCTTTTCAAACAATAAACTACTCACATTTTTCTCAATGTACATTTATGAAAGTCTTTCCTTTTAAATAAGAAAATAGTCATTTATTTCAATATCGTAGTACAGTAATTATGTCTACAGACTTAGACATGCAAATTACACTTTATCCATACCTCATCACAAAAAAAAAAAAAAATAAATAAAAATAAAAAAAACAGTCTTTTTACAGTATTGTTAAGCTCTGAATTAATAACAACAATTAACAATTAACAACAATTAATAAACAATGAATTACCATCAGAAAAAAAGAAAAAGAAATGAACAGGTTCAAGAGCAAATTAAAACAAATTTTTACCTCAAGGAATACTACAGCGTCCAGGAGTTTTTAACAGATAAGAATACTTTTAAGCTAGAGGTGTGATTTAATTTTAATTATATTTATTACTGATTGTTGTATGTTGAAACCATCAACCAACTGACGATTTGTCAATGTTATTTGTATAGTTTCATAACAAATATACGTTCTTGATTCTTGATTATTTACAAATGAATTTTTATATTGATTTAGCAATTTATTTAAGAGTCCTCTTCCATAATATAGTTATGATCGAAAAAAGATTTTTCATCATACTGCACGTATAACAGCCGTTTTCTGGCCTGTATTTAGTCCACAAAGATGGCCTTTTCTGTAGCCTTTTAAAAGTGCACCGAAAAAACATCTGTTAATTTTTTCCGTGCCCTAACCTTAAAACTTGTTTTTCTTTCTTAAGCAAAAATCATACTAATCCAAAACAAATAAGGCCAATGTAAACAAAAACGACTTGCAGACTACAATGTTTATGCAATATTTTGACATTTCTTTAATTCAACGTATACCGGTATATCAGATGTTATAAGGAATATTAAAACTAAGAATAAAGTCAACTAATAAACATAAACGGATAATTAAATTTTAATTAATTCAATTTTAAATTTGTTATCCATTTTATATTTTTGCAGTATAATGAAAAACTTTGTTCATCACTTGGACGGAAAGGATATTTTTGTGTTTCCTAGGCTTCCCCTCGCTCGTAAAACGATATTTAAAACACTCTCATGTACATAGCTGGTAAATAATCCGCAGAGCAGCTTTTTGCAGTTTTAATATTCGATTAAAATAAGCATTAGCTATTCTAGAGATTGGTATTCCATGTATGATGTGAGGAATGAAAAGAGCATGATATACATTTATCTTTTACAAAATTTAGACAGTCTTCTTTTATTACATGGATTTGTTAACAATCTGTCACAAATAAGCTCAATATGTTTGTCAAATTTCAATTCTTCTTCCATCAAAAGGCCAAACAAATCAATGCAGTTGACTTTTTCCAATTAAACTGACATCTATCATCAGATTTAAATAACCATATAGATTTGGTGGTTTAATTCTACATTCCGTGAATTTTGCTTTTTGTTTAGTAAAAAAGAATTTTCATTAATTCTTTGAATTTTTATGCTGATATAATGTAGACTTGCCTACGGCTCGATGGGGGCTCCGCCCCCATGCCCCCTAGTTCATCCCCCCTAGTTCATTAACGTCTCATGGGTTGAAAAAATACAGATCAAAGTTCAAATTTTGTCTCAACGTAGGGTTTGGTCCTAAAGTTAAGAAAATCCCTAATGTTAATCTAGGGAGAATTATTAGCAGGATTCCTAGCTAGATGTAACAAATGCGATAATTACTAAATTATGACAATGACTAAACTTGTATTAAAATTGACTTATGGCTTTTACTTTAGTATGACCTAATTGAAGTTATAATATGTACTAAATTTCAAACATCTAAGTACCATAATAATAAATTTAAAGTTTTAGGATAGCACCATTTTCGATGAAAGAACTTTACAATTTAGAAAGTACGCCCCTATTAACGGGTGGAGGGGTGAGGTACAGCTAAATTTCATAAGACTAAATTTTCAGAGTGTCTAAAATAAAACGTAACACTGGCAAAACATGTATCGATATTGCAGTATATTTGGCAGATTGACGTAAATTACTAACACTTTACATGAAAAAAAATTCAAGTTTTTACGATGTTTTTGGACTTAACTTTGAATGAAATCGGAAAATAGCTCTGATACTGTTGAAAGAACGGGTGCGGTCATAATATGTACTGAATTGCAAGCATCTATGTGCCAGTATGGTAAAAAAATCTTATTAAATCAACAAGACTTTTGTGAAAAGATTTCAAAATTTTGAAAGTACGCCCATTTTAACGGGTTGAGTGGGCGAGATAAGCCAAAGTTTCACTGGACCAAACTTGTAGAGCGAATAGAATAGAAGGTAATTATGTCAAAACTCAAATTGATATTGCAGTATATTTGACAGATTCAAGTAAATTACAAACACTATACATAAAAAATGTTGAGGATTTCGTGTTTTTTAAAACCTTTTTAGGCCTCAACTTTGATGGAAATTGTCCACTGGCTTTTACTATAGTTAGATTTAGTTAAGGTCATATGTACTAAATTTCAGGCACATATCTGCCATAATAGTAAATAAACAATATTAAAATAGCATATTTTTTGGAAATGAAATTAGAAATTTTGAAAGGACACCCGTTTTGGGAGTGAGATATGGCAAAACTACACCAGAATAACTTATATTGAGCGTCTGATTTGTCCGCTCTGACGCCATGAATTTTCCTCAGATTTTAGGCAGGACCTCTCGTTCAAAAGTTACGACCTGCAATGTCGTGGTTTTACAATTATTTTGGACTGAAATTAGATTAAAACTGGCCAATGGCTGCTACTATAGTATGACCTAGGCAAGGTCATAATATGTACTAAATTTTAGACGTCCATGTGCCACAATAATGAATAAAAAAATTGAAATAACTTAATTATTGTAAAAGAATTGTGAAATTTGAAAGTACGCCCCTTGTAAGGGTGAAGGGGGTGTAATATAGAAAAATGTGTGAGGACCAAATGTGTAGACCGTCTAAAATATAATACAATTGAAAACGTACATCGATATAGTACTATACCAGATTTAAGTCAATTACAAACACACTATACGTTAAAAATGTTAAGGATTTCGTGTTATTAAGAGGTTTTGGGTCTAAAATTAGGTTGAAATCGGCCTATGAATGCTATTATAATTAAACCTATATGAGGTCATAATATTTACTAAATTTCAGACATCCATTTGCCTTAATAGTAAATAAAAAATATTGAAATACTGTAGCGCAATTTTCGTCGACGATTTTTAATATTTTGAAATTACGTCCACTTTTAAGGGTAAAGGGGATGAGATACGGGAAAATGTCAAGGCACCAAACTTGTAGACCCTCTAAAATACAGTACAATAATTGAAAAATGTTTATTAATGTAGCACCATATTTACCAGATTTAAGTAAATTACAAACACTTTACATGGCAAAATTTTAAAGATTTCGTGTTTTTACGATTTTTTTTTAGCTACACTTATATTGAAATTGGCCAATAAATGCTACAATAGAAAGGCTACTATTGAGGCATTATATGTACTAAAGTTCAGATATCTATTTGCCATAATGGTAAATAAAAAAATAAAATAGCGCAATTTTTGTTAAGAAATTTTGAAATTTTGGAAGTACGCCCCTTTTTAAGGGTGAAGAGAGTGAGATACAGTAAAATGTCATATGACGTAACTTGTAGAGCATTTAATTCCCAACTAACGATTTTCCCTCAGATTTGAGGTAGGAACTCTCGTTCAAAAGTTACAGAGAAAATAGAAAACCCTTACATATTCAAATTTTTTATTTCTACCCTTTTAATTTTTTTGGAGGGGTTGAAATGGAAAATTGGTGGATTTTAGATTTTTTCCGATGGTTTCTGAACAATAGCCACCTACATGCCAAATTTCAAGTTTGTAGCATGATTGGAAGTGGTCAAACATTTTGATTCTTGTGAGTGAGTGAGTGAGTGAGTTACACATGCGGGTGTATAGTTATTTAGATTTAAATATTCGAAATATATTATATTTAAATTCGAATTTTCTTTAGATTTTGATATAGTAGAGTCGTCTGCAAATACATATATTTTTGAAGTAATTTTATTTTTTATATGTTATTTTTGAAAATGTTTAATAAAACTTAAGAAACTTCAAGAACCAACTCTTGAGACAGTCTTAATTTAATTTAGGTTTTATTTAAATTTTTATATATTATATGGTGTCTGTGTATTTTGTCTCATATTTGAACGATTCGAATCTATTTACAAGATATGATTTGAACCTCTTATTCCAATTTCATTCATGTTATGTATAAGAAGGTGATTAACCATATTATATTACTTTCATAAGTAAAAAAATACAGAAAATAATTTATTTTATTAGGCTATATGGTTGTGTAACAGTCTTAGATATCACATGGAATATTGCAATTGTTGTGAATTTCAGAATAAATCCAAATTATCATGGAGATCAAATATTGTTTTTTTTTTCTTTCTAAAAATGATAAAAGTCTGACAAGAACTACCTTTTCAAAAATTTTAATAAATGTTGGAAGTGACAAAACAGGACTGTAGTTACTGACACTTTGAGGATCTCCTATTTTCCAAAATATGGACAATTTTCGCAATTTTTAATAATTCAGGAAACCGTGATGAGGACAATGATAAATTGGTTACATACGAGTAGTAAGGAGGGGCCGATCCGACGTCATGAGGGGTGCGAGGGGTGCGAATTTCTTAACAGTCCTGCAGGCCCATTTTTAACCGGTTTTCAGTGATTTTTGCCTACATTTTGGCAATTTTTCAGCACTTTTTGAGGAATTCCGAGGCAAAAAAATCGATAGAGAAGGTTGACTGCGCCATAAGGGGTTATGAATTTCCTAACAGTCCTAGACCCGCAGACCCATTTTTAACCGGTTTTCTGTGATTTTTGCCTACTTTTTGGCAATTTTACAGCACTTTTCAGGAATTCCGAGGCATAAAAACCTGATAGAGGAGGGTGACTGCGCCATGAGGCTTACGACTTTTCCTAACAGTCCTACGTAAGGACTAGTCCCGTGTAAAGGACTATTGTATTTAGATAGTCCCGTGCAAGGACTAGTCCCGCCTGCTATCGTATTTAGATGGTCCTGTGTGTGGGGGCTAGTCCTGCGTGGGGAATTTTATATTCTGATGGTCCCGCATGAGGACTAGTCCTGTGCAAGGACTGTTGAATTTAAATAATTCGTCGTGGGGATTGTTGTATTTTAATGGTACGGGGACTATTTTATTTAAATGGTCCTGCAAAGCCCTAACACCTAGCAGCTAAGGCTTTGACCTGTGAATAGAGCCTATTAGCCACCAGCTTAGACCTAATGTGTTGGACCTAAGGTCTAAACCTAAGGCATTACACCAGAGTAGAGAGCCCTAAAACGAAGCAGCTAAGGCTTTGACCTGTGAATAGAGTCTATTAGCTAAGAGCTTAGACCTAATGTGGTACACCTAAGTAAATAGTCCGTCGTGGGGATTGTTGTATTTTAATGGTCCGGGGAATATTGTATTCAAATGGTCCTGCAAAGCCCTAATACCTAGCAGCTAAGGCTTTGACCTGTGAATAGAGCCTAAAAGCCACCAGCTTAGACCTAATGTGTTGGACATAAGGTCTAAACCTAAGGCACTGCACCAGAGTAGAGAGCCCTAAAACGAAGCAGCTAAGGCTTTGACCTGTGAATAGAGCCTATTAGCTAAGAGCTTAGACCTAATGTGGTACACCAAAGTAAATAGTCCGTTGTGGGGATTGTTGTATTTTAATGGTCTGGGGACTATTGTATTAAAATGGTCCTGCAAAGCCCTAATACCTAGCAGCTAAGGCTTTGACCTGTGAATAGAGCCTATTAGCCACCAGCTTAGACCTAATGTGTTGGGACTAAGATTTAAACCTAAGGCCTTGCACCTGAGTCCAAAGCCCTAAAACCTAGCAGCTAAGGATTTGACCTGTGAATAGGGCCTATTAGCCAACAGAATAAACCTAATGTGTTGGGACTAAGATGTAAACGTAAGGCCTTGCAATTGAGTCCAAAGAAATAAAACCTAGCAGCTAAGGATTTGACCTGTGAATAGGGCCTAGTAGCCAACAGCCTAGACCTAATGTGTTGGACCTATGATCTAAACCTAAGTCCTTACACCCGAGTCCAAAGCCCTACAACCTATCAGCTAAGGATTTTACCTGTGAATATGGCCTGGTAGCCAACAGCCTAAACCTAATGTGTTGGGACTAAATTGCAAACCTAAGGCCTTGCACCTGAGTCCAAAGCCCTAAAACCTATCAGCTAAGGCTTTGACCTGTGAAAAGGGCCTATTATCCATCAGCTTAGGCCTAATGTGTTGGACCTAAAACCTAAACCTAAGGCCTTACACATGGTTCCTAAGACCAAATGCATTGGACCAAATTAAATCCTTAGACCAACGATCTAGTTCCATATACCCAAGGCCTTAGACTAAGGTCCTAAAACCTGGCAGCTAAGGATTTGACATGTGAATAGTACCTGTTAGCCAACAGCCTAAACCTAATGTGTTGGGACTAAGATGTAAACCTAAGGCCTTGCACCTGAGTCCAAAGCCCTAAAATCTATCAGCTAAGGCTTTGACCTGTGAAAAGGGCCTATTATCCATCAGCTTAGGCCTAATGTGTTGGACCTAAAACCTAAACCTAAGGCCTTACACATGGTTCCTAAGACCAAATGCATTGGACCAAATTAAATCCTTAGACCAACGATCTAGTTCCATATACCCAAGGCCTTAGACTCAGGTCCTAAAACCTGGCAGCTAAGGATTTACATGTGAATAGTACCTGTTAGCCAACAGCCTAAACCTAATGTGTTGGGACTAAGATGTAAACCTAAGGCCATGCACCTGAGTCCAAAGCCCTAAAACCTAGCAGCTAAGGATTTGACCTGAGAATGTGGCCTTTTAGCCAACAGCCTAAACCTAATGTGTTGGGACTAAGATGTAAGCCTAAGGCCTTGCACCTGAGTCTAAAGCCCTAAATCCTAGCAGCCAAGGATTTGACCTGTGAATAGGGCCTATTAGCCAACAGCCTAAACCTAATGTGTTGACACTAAGATGTAAATCTAAGCCCTTGCACCTGAGTCCAAAGCCCTAAAACCTAGCAGCTAAAGCTTTCACCTGTGAATATCGATAATTAGCCACCAGCTTAGACGAAATGTGTTGGACCTAAGTTATAAACATAAGGCCTTTCACCTGAGTCCAAAGCTCTAAAACCTAGCAGCTAAGGCTTTGACCTGTGAATAAGGCCTATTAGCCAACAGCTTAAACCTAATGTGTTGGGGCTAAGATGTAAATCTAAGGCCTTGCACCTGAGTCCAAAGCCCTAAAACCTAGCAGCTATGGCTTTGACCTGTGAATAGGGCCTATTAGCCACTAGCCTAGACCTAATGTGCTAGGTTTAAGATGTAAACCTAAGGCCTTGCACCTGAGTCCAAAGCCCTAAAACCTAGCAGCTATGGCTTTGAACTGTGAATTGGGCCTATTAGCCAACAGCTTAGACCTAATGTGTTGCACTTAAGATCTAAACCTAAGCCCTTAAATCTGAGTCCAAAGCCCTAAAACCTAGCAGCTAAGGCTTTGACCTGTGAATAGGGTATGTTAGTTTAAAGCCTAGGCCTAATGTGTAAGATCTAAACGTAAGGCTTAACACCTGGTTCCTAGGACCAAATACCTTAGACTAGACTAAATTCTTAGCCCAAAGAACTAATGCCTTAGACCCGAGGCTTATACTTAGGCCCGAAACCTATCAGCTAAGGTTTTGACCTGTGAATAGGACCTATTAGCCATTAGCTAATAGCCTTATGTGTTGGACCTAAGATCTAAGCCTAAGGCCTTACACCTGGTTCCTAATACCAAACACCTTAGAATAGACTAATTCCTTAAACCTAAGATCTAATTCCAAAGACCCAAGGCCTTAGACTTATGACCTGAAAACCTACAAGGGGGCCGCGATTCACAGCCCTCCATGAATTGAGCCAACATTAGGCAACGAGGTCTTTTTTCTTTGATTATGAAATCATGATCAGAAATGGTTATCAGATTCAGATTGAAGTATTTGAAGACCAACCTCCATCCATCTTACCCAAGACCTAAGGCCCTACCGCATGGACTAGACCAAACACCTAAGGCTATACACCGTGGTCTAGGCTTTTAGGTTCTTAGACCCAAGACCAAGGCCATAGAGTTAAGACCTGAAAACTTACAAGGGAGTCGCGATTCACGACCACCCTGAACGAAACACTGTGGTCTAGACCTATGGCCTTACACCATGGTCTAGGCCTTTAAGCTATTAGACCCAAGACCTAAGGCTCTACACCATGGTCTAGACCCAAGATCTAAGGCCTGCGGTCTAGGCTTTTAGGTTCTTAGCCCCAAGATCTAAGGACCGTGGTCTAGGAATTTAGGTTCTTAGCCCCAAGATCTAAGGCCCGTGGTCTAGCATTTGGGTTCTTAGCCCCTAGATCTAAGGCCCGTGGTATAGGCCTTTAGGTTCTTATATCCAAGACCTAAGGCCCAACATCATGGTCTAGACCCTAAACATAAGGCCTGTGATCTAGGTCTCTAAGTTTTATCAAGACATAATACCTCACAACATTGTCTAGACCCAAGACCTAAGGCCTGTGGACTAGGCCTTTAGGTTCTTAGACCTAAGACCTCAGACCGTACACAATGGTCTAGACCCAAGACCTAAGGTCCGTGGATTAAGCCTTTAGCTTCTTAGACCCAAGCCCTAAGATCCGTGGTCTAGGCTTTTAGGTTCTTAGACCTAAAATACGGCTCGTGGACTAGGCCTTTAGGTTCTTTGACCCAAGACCTAAGACCATGCACCGTGTTCTAATACTCGTTTTAAAGGCGGTCAGGCCTAAGGCTCTGGGATAGAGCCAACACCTAAGGATATACACCATGGTCTAGGCTTTTAAGTTCTTAGACCCAAGACCTGAGGCCGTAGAGTTAAGACCTGAAAACTTACAAAGAGGGTCGCGATTCACGACCCCCCCTGAACAGACACTGGTCAAAACCTAAGACCTAAGGCCATACACCGTGGTCTAAGGTTTTAAGTTCTTATACCTAAGACCTAGGACCCTACACCAGAGTCAAGGACCAAGGTCTAAGGTCTGTGGTCTAGACTTTTAGGTTCTTATACCCAAGGACTAAGGGCCAACACCAGAGTCTAGAACCAACACCAAAGAACCGTGGTCTAGGCTTTTAGGTTCTTATACCCAAGACCCAAGGCCCAACACCAGGGTCTAGAACCAAGACCAAAGGTCCGTGGTATAGGCTTTTAGGTTCTTATACCCAAGGACTAAGGCCCTTATACCAGAGTCTAGAACCAAGACATAAGGTCTGTGGTCTAGACTTTTAGGTTCTTATTCCCAAGACCTAAGACCCTACACCAGAGCCTAGGACCAAGGTCTAAGTTCCGTGGTCTAGACTTTTAGGTTCTTATACCCAAGGATTAAGGCCCTACACCAGGGTCTAGAACCAAGACCAAAGGTGTGTGGTCTAGACTTTTAGATTCTTATTCCCAAGACCTAAGACCCTACACCAGAGCCTAGGACCAAGGTCTAAGTTCCGTGGTCTAGACTTTTAGGTTCTTATACCCAAGGATTAAGGCCCTACACCAGGGTCTAGAACCAAGACCAAAGGTGTGTGGTCTAGACTTTTAGATTCTTATACCCAAGGACTAAGGCCCTACACCAGGGTCTATAACCAAGACCTATGTTCCGTGGTCTAGACATTTAGGTTCTTATACCTAAGGACTAAGGCCCTACACCAGGGTTTAGAACTAAGGCTAAAGGTCCGTGGTCTAGACTTTTAGGTTCTTATATACAAGGACTAAGGCCCTACACCAGGGTCTAGAACCAAGACTTAAGGTCTGTTGATTAGGCTTTTAGGTTCTTATACCCAAGACCTAAAGCCCTACACCAGGGTCTAGATCCAAGACTTGAGGCCTGTGGGCTAGGCCATTAGGTTCTTAGACTCAAGGACCCACACCCACGGTCTAGGCCCAAGCCCTAAGGCCATACACCATGATCAAGACCCTAAGACTAAAGGCCTTACACCATGGTCTAGTACTCGGCTTCAATCGTGTGCAGTTGTATTTGTTTCATCCAACATTTGTCAGCCAACAAGTTCTTCGGCCCAAGACCTAAGACCCACCAGCATGGTCTAGATCCTCAAGCCCTGAGACCATACACCGTGGTTTAAGTCCTTAGACCCTATTTCTAATCCACCGTGGTTTACATCCCCAAGACCTAAAGCTATACACCGTGGTCCTCAGGCTATACACCTTAAGTCTATACACATTATTATTAGACCCAAATTCTAATCCACCGTGGTCTAGATCCCCAACACCAAAGGCTATACACGGTGTTCTATGTTCTTAGACCCAAATTCTAATTCCACCATGGTCTAGATCCCCAAGACCTAAGGCCATACACCGTGGTCTAAGTTCTTAGACCCAAATTCTAATTCCGCCATGGTCTGTATACCCAAGACCTAAGGCCCTACACCAAGGTCTAATATTAGTCTTAAACCGTGCGCAATTAATTGTGGTTGTTTCGACTAAAGCTAGAGGAAACTCGGCCTTTAAGTCCTTAGACATAAAACCTAAGGGCATACACGGCGATCTAGACCTAAAACCTCATACCATACACCATGGTCTAGACCCAAGACCTAAGTCCCTACACCGTGGCCTTGTACTCTTCTTAAGCCGTTTGCAGTTATTACTGTTTCGTCTATACCTTAGGGGAAATTGGCCTTTTATGTTCTTAGACCTGAGACCTAAACTTTTACACCATGGTCTAACACTTGTTTTAAGCCGTGTGCAGTTGTGGTTTTTCATCTATAGCTAGAGGAAAGTCGGTCCTTAAGCTCTTAGACCCTAGACCTAATGCCCTACACCTTGGTCTAGACCCAATCCTTAACCCATCGGGGTCTAGCACTCGTCTTAAAGTTGGGTTTTAACTTCTTAGACACAAAACCTAAGACCCTACACCATAGTCTAGTACTCGTCTTAAAGTCGGTCTTTAAGTTCTTAGACCCAAGACCTAAGGCCATACACCGTGGTCCAGTATTTGTCTTAATCCGTGTGCAGATATTACTGTTTCGTCTATACCTAGAGGTAAATCGGCCTTTTATGATCTTAGACCTGAGAACTAAGTTTTTACACTATGGTTTAATACTTGTCTTAAGCCGTGCGCAGTTGTGGTTGTTTCATGCATGGATAGAGGAAAGTCGGCCTTTAAGTTCTTAGACCCAAGACCTAAGGCCCTATACCACATTCCAGACCCAAGACCTAAGGGCATACACCGTGGTCCAGTACTTGTCTTAATCTGTGTGCAGTTATTACTGTCTCGTCTATACCTAGAGGAAAATCGGCCATTTATGTTCTTAGACCTGAGAGCTAAGGTTCACATTCATCACCCGATTTAAAAAAACGTTCGCAGACGTTAATTAAAAAAAAAATCGTCTACACATCGATTTTCAAAAACGATGTGTACACGTTAATTTTTTAAAATATCGTCTACAGATCGATTTTCAAAAACGATGTGTACACGTTAATTTTAAAAAACATCGTTTACACATCGATTTTACCAACAAGTTAAACCTAATACCTAAATCACAAGCATTTAAGGCATTAGAGCATGGATCTGTATGTATATGACCTTAAACATTTGACCTAAGATCTAAGACTTTAACGTAAGACCTAAGCCCTAAGACTCTACCCCATGGGCTAGTACTCGTCCTACACCGCGTGGGACCGTGTAAAATGACGTGCATAAAGCCAATCATATGTATTATTTGAAAGCACAGCGCACGTGAACGCCTGTGTTTGCTGTTGGGCGTTTTAATGATTTGCGCTTTCGGGCGTTTTGCAAACTCGACCTGCATATTGCAAATCGATGTGTAGACGATGCCCTCTAATAATTAACGTCTGCGAACGTTTTTCAAAATCGATGTGTAGACGATGCCCTTTAATAAATAACGTCTGCGAACGTTTTTCGAAATCGATGTGCAGACGCTGTTTAAAATAATCGACGTCTATGATCGTTTTTCCAAATCGATGTGTAGACGATGTTTTTTAATAATTTACGTCTGCGGTCATAATTTCCACGTCGAGTTTGCAAAACGCCCGAAAGCGCAAATCATTAAAACGCCCAACAGCAAACACAGGCGTTCACGTGCGCTGTGCTTTCAAATAATACATATGATTGGCTTTATGCACGTCATTTTACACGGTCCCACGCGGTGTAGGACGAGTACTAGCCCATGGGGTAGAGTCTTAGGGCTTAGGTCTTACGTTAAAGTCTTAGATCTTAGGTCAAATGTTTAAGGTCATATACATACAGATCCATGGTCTAATGCCTTAAATGCTTGGGATTTAGGTATTAGGTTTAACTTGTTGGTAAAATCGATGTGTAAACGATGTTTTTAAAATTAACGTGTACACATCGTTTTTGAAAATCGATCTGTAGACGATATTTTAAAAAATTAACGTGTACACATCGTTTTTGAAAATCGATGTGTAGACGATTTTTTTTTTAATTAACGTCTGCGAACGTTTTTTTAAATCGGGTGATGAATGTGAACCTTAGCTCTCAGGTCTAAGAACATAAATGGCCGATTTTCCTCTAGGTATAGACGAGACAGTAATAACTGCACACAGATTAAGACAAGTACTGGACCACGGTGTATGCCCTTAGGTCTTGGGTCTGGAATGTGGTATAGGGCCTTAGGTCTTGGGTCTAAGAACTTAAAGGCCGACTTTCCTCTATCCATGCATGAAACAACCACAACTGCGCACGGCTTAAGACAAGTATTAAACCATAGTGTAAAAACTTAGTTCTCAGGTCTAAGATCATAAAAGGCCGATTTACCTCTAGGTATAGACGAAACAGTAATATCTGCACACGGATTAAGACAAATACTGGACCACGGTGTATGGCCTTAGGTCTTGGGTCTAAGAACTTAAAGACCGACTTTAAGACGAGTACTAGACTATGGTGTAGGGTCTTAGGTTTTGTGTCTAAGAAGTTAAAACCCAACTTTAAGACGAGTGCTAGACCCCGATGGGTTAAGGATTGGGTCTAGACCAAGGTGTAGGGCATTAGGTCTAGGGTCTAAGAGCTTAAGGACCGACTTTCCTCTAGCTATAGATGAAAAACCACAACTGCACACGGCTTAAAACAAGTGTTAGACCATGGTGTAAAAGTTTAGGTCTCAGGTCTAAGAACATAAAAGGCCAATTTCCCCTAAGGTATAGACGAAACAGTAATAACTGCAAACGGCTTAAGAAGAGTACAAGGCCACGGTGTAGGGACTTAGGTCTTGGGTCTAGACCATGGTGTATGGTATGAGGTTTTAGGTCTAGATCGCCGTGTATGCCCTTAGGTTTTATGTCTAAGGACTTAAAGGCCGAGTTTCCTCTAGCTTTAGTCGAAACAACCACAATTAATTGCGCACGGTTTAAGACTAATATTGGACCTTGGTGTAGGGCCTTAGGTCTTGGGTATACAGACCATGGCGGAATTAGAATTTGGGTCTAAGAACTTAGACCACGGTGTATGGCCTTAGGTCTTGGGGATCTAGACCATGGTGGAATTAGAATTTGGGTCTAAGAACATAGAACACCGTGTATAGCCTTTGGTGTTGGGGATCTAGACCACGGTGGATTAGAATTTGGGTCTAATAATAATGTGTATAGCCTTAAGGTGTATAGCCTGAGGACCACGGTGTATAGCTTTAGGTCTTGGGGATGTAAACCACGGTGGATTAGAAATAGGGTCTAAGGACTTAAACCACGGTGTATGGTCTCAGGGCTTGAGGATCTAGACCATGCTGGTGGGTCTTAGGTCTTGGGCCGAAGAACTTGTTGGCTGACAAATGTTGGATGAAACAAATACAACTGCACACGATTGAAGCCGAGTACTAGACCATGGTGTAAGGCCTTTAGTCTTAGGGTCTTGATCATGGTGTATAGCCTTAGGGCTTGGGCCTAGACCATGGGTGTGGGTCCTTGAGTCTAAGAACCTAATGGCCTAGCCCACAGGCCTCAAGTCTTGGATCTAGACCCTGGTGTAGGGCTTTAGGTCTTGGGTATAAGAACCTAAAAGCCTAATCAACAGACCTTAAGTCTTGGTTCTAGACCCTGGTGTAGGGCCTTAGTCCTTGTATATAAGAACCTAAAAGTCTAGACCACGGACCTTTAGCCTTAGTTCTAAACCCTGGTGTAGGGCCTTAGTCCTTGGGTATAAGAACCTAAATGTCTAGACCACGGAACATAGGTCTTGGTTATAGACCCTGGTGTAGGGCCTTAGTCCTTGGGTATAAGAATCTAAAAGTCTAGACCACACACCTTTGGTCTTGGTTCTAGACCCTGGTGTAGGGCCTTAATCCTTGGGTATAAGAACCTAAAAGTCTAGACCACGGAACTTAGACCTTGGTCCTAGGCTCTGGTGAAGGGTCTTAGGTCTTGGGAATAAGAACCTAAAAGTCTAGACAACGGACCTTAGGTCTTGGTTCTAGACCCTGGTGTAGGGTCTTAGGTCTTGGGTATAAGAACCTAAAAGTCTAGACCACAGACCTTATGTCTTGGTTCTAGACTCTGGTATAAGGGCCTTAGTCCTTGGGTATAAGAACCTAAAAGCCTATACCACGGACCTTTGGTCTTGGTTCTAGACCCTGGTGTTGGGCCTTGGGTCTTGGGTATAAGAACCTAAAAGCCTAGACCACGGATCTTTGGTGTTGGTTCTAGACTCTGGTGTTGGCCCTTAGTCCTTGGGTATAAGAACCTAAAAGTCTAGACCACAGACCTTAGACCTTGGTCCTTGACTCTGGTGTAGGGTCCTAGGTCTTAGGTATAAGAACTTAAAACCTTAGACCACGGTGTATGGCCTTAGGTCTTAGGTTTTGACCAGTGTCTGTTCAGGGGGGGTCGTGAATCGCGACCCTCTTTGTAAGTTTTCAGGTCTTAACTCTACGGCCTCAGGTCTTGGGTCTAAGAACTTAAAAGCCTAGACCATGGTGTATATCCTTAGGTGTTGGCTCTATCCCAGAGCCTTAGGCCTGACCGCCTTTAAAACGAGTATTAGAACACGGTGCATGGTCTTAGGTCTTGGGTCAAAGAACCTAAAGGCCTAGTCCACGAGCCGTATTTTAGGTCTAAGAACCTAAAAGCCTAGACCACGGATCTTAGGGCTTGGGTCTAAGAAGCTAAAGGCTTAATCCACGGACCTTAGGTCTTGGGTCTAGACCATTGTGTACGGTCTGAGGTCTTAGGTCTAAGAACCTAAAGGCCTAGTCCACAGGCCTTAGGTCTTGGGTCTAGACAATGGTGTGAGGTATTATGTCTTGATAAAACTTAGAGACCTAGATCACAGGCCTTATGTTTAGGGTCTAGACCATGATGTTGGGCCTTAGGTCTTGGATCTAAAAACCTAAAGGCCTATACCACGGGCCTTAGATCTAGGGGCTAAGAACCCAAATGCTAGACCACGGGCCTTAGATCTTGGGGCTAAGAACCTAAATTCCTAGACCACGGTCCTTAGATCTTGGGGCTAAGAACCTAAAAGCCTAGACCGCAGGCCTTAGATCTTGGGTCTAGACCATGGTGTAGAGCCTTAGGTCTTGGGTCTAATAGCTTAAAAGCCTAGACCATGGTGTAAGGCCATAGGTCTAGACCACAGTGTTTCGTTCAGGGTGGTCGTCACATGGAGGTTGGTCTTCAAATACTTCAATCTGAATCTGATAACCATTTCTGATCATGATTTCATAATCAAAGAAAAAAGACCTCGTTGCCTAATGTTGGCTCAATTCATGGAGGGCTGTGAATCGCGGCCCCCTTGTAGGTTTTCAGGTCATAAGTCTAAGGCCTTGGGTCTTTGGAATTAGATCTTAGGTTTAAGGAATTAGTCTATTCTAAGGTGTTTGGTCTTAGGAACCAGGTGTAAGGCCTTAGGCTTAGATCTTAGGTCCAACACATAAGGCTATTAGCTAATGGCTAATAGGTCCTATTCACAGGTCAAAACCTTAGCTGATAGGTTTCGGGCCTAAGTATAAGCCTCGGGTCTAAGGCATTAGTTCTTTGGGCTAAGAATTTAGTCTAGTCTAAGGTATTTGGTCCTAGGAACCAGGTGTAAAGCCTTACGTTTAGATCTTACACATTAGGCCTAGGCTTTAAACTAACATACCCTATTCACAGGTCAAAGCCTTAGCTGCTAGGTTTTAGGGCTTTGGACTCAGGTGTAAGGGCTTAGGTTTAGATCTTAAGTGCAACACATTAGGTCTAAGCTGTTGGCTAATAGGCCCAATTCACAGTTCAAAGCCATAGCTGCTAGGTTTTAGGGCTTTGGACTCAGGTGCAAGGCCTTAGGTTTACATCTTAAACCCAGCACATTAGGTCTAGGCTAGTGGCTAATAGGCCCTATTCACAGGTCAAAGCCATAGCTGCTAGGTTTTAGGGCTTTGGACTCAGGTGAAAGGCCTTATGTTTACATCTTAGCCCCAACACATTAGGTTTAAGCTGTTGGCTAATAGGCCTTATTCACAGGTCAAAGCCTTAGCTGCTAGGTTTTAGAGCTTTGGACTCAGGTGAAAGGCCTTATGTTTATAACTTAGGTCCAACACATTTCGTCTAAGCTGGTGGCTAATTATCGATATTCACAGGTGAAAGCTTTAGCTGCTAGGTTTTAGGGCTTTGGACTCAGGTGCAAGGGCTTAGATTTACATCTTAGTGTCAACACATTAGGTTTAGGCTGTTGGCTAATAGGCCCTATTCACAGGTCAAATCCTTGGCTGCTAGGATTTAGGGCTTTAGACTCAGGTGCAAGGCCTTAGGCTTACATCTTAGTCCCAACACATTAGGTTTAGGCTGTTGGCTAAAAGGCCACATTCTCAGGTCAAATCCTTAGCTGCTAGGTTTTAGGGCTTTGGACTCAGGTGCATGGCCTTAGGTTTACATCTTAGTCCCAACACATTAGGTTTAGGCTGTTGGCTAACAGGTACTATTCACATGTAAATCCTTAGCTGCCAGGTTTTAGGACCTGAGTCTAAGGCCTTGGGTATATGGAACTAGATCGTTGGTCTAAGGATTTAATTTGGTCCAATACATTTGGTCTTAGGAACCATGTGTAAGGCCTTAGGTTTAGGTTTTAGGTCCAACACATTAGGCCTAAGCTGATGGATAATAGGCCCTTTTCACAGGTCAAAGCCTTAGCTGATAGGTTTTAGGGCTTTGGACTCAGGTGCAAGGCCTTAGGTTTACATCTTAGTCCCAACACATTAGGTTTAGGCTGTTGGCTAACAGGTACTATTCACATGTCAAATCCTTAGCTGCCAGGTTTTAGGACCTTAGTCTAAGGCCTTGGGTATATGGAACTAGATCGTTGGTCTAAGGATTTAATTTGGTCCAATGCATTTGGTCTTAGGAACCATGTGTAAGGCCTTATGTTTAGGTTTTAGGTCCAACACATTAGGCCTAAGCTGATGGATAATAGGCCCTTTTCACAGGTCAAAGCCTTAGCTGATAGGTTTTAGGGCTTTGGACTCAGGTGCAAGGCCTTAGGTTTGCATCTTAGTCCCAACACATTAGGTTTAGGCTGTTGGCTACCAGGCCATATTCACAGGTAAAATCCTTAGCTGATAGGTTGTAGGGCTTTGGACTCGGGTGTAAGGACTTAGGTTTAGATCATAGGTCCAACACATTAGGTCTAGGCTGTTGGCTACTAGGCCCTATTCACAGGTCAAATCCTTAGCTGCTAGGTTTTATTTCTTTGGACTCAATTGCAAGGCCTTACGTTTACATCTTAGTCCCAACACATTAGGTTTATTCTGTTGGCTAATAGGCCCTATTCACAGGTCAAATCCTTAGCTGCTAGGTTTTAGGGCTTTGGACTCAGGTGCAAGGCCTTAGGTTTAAATCTTAGTCCCAACACATTAGGTCTAAGCTGGTGGCTAATAGGCTCTATTCACAGGTCAAAGCCTTAGCTGCTAGGTATTAGGGCTTTGCAGGACCATTTTAATACAATAGTCCCCAGACCATTAAAATACAACAATCCCCACAACGTACTATTTACTTTGGTGTACCACATTAGGTCTAAGCTCTTAGCTAATAGGCTCTATTCACAGGTCAAAGCCTTAGCTGCTTCGTTTTAGGGCTCTCTACTCTGGTGCAGTGCCTTAGGTTTAGACCTTATGTCCAACACATTAGGTCTAAGCTGGTGGCTTTTAGGCTCTATTCACAGGTCAAAGCCTTAGCTGCTAGGTATTAGGGCTTTGCAGGACCATTTGAATACAATATTCCCCGGACCATTAAAATACAACAATCCCCACGACGGACTATTTACTTAGGTGTACCACATTAGGTCTAAGCTCTTAGCTAATAGACTCTATTCACAGGTCAAAGCCTTAGCTGCTTCGTTTTAGGGCTCTCTACTCTGGTGTAATGCCTTAGGTTTAGACCTTAGGTCCAACACATTAGGTCTAAGCTGGTGGCTAATAGGCTCTATTCACAGGTCAAAGCCTTAGCTGCTAGGTGTTAGGGCTTTGCAGGACCATTTAAATAAAATAGTCCCCGTACCATTAAAATACAACAATCCCCACGACGAACTATTTAAATTCAACAGTCCTTGCACAGGACTAGTCCTCATGCGGGACCATCAGAATATAAAATTCCCCACGCAGGACTAGCCCCCACACACAGGACCATCTAAATACGATAGCAGGCGGGACTAGTCCTTGCACGGGACTATCTAAATACAATAGTCCTTTACACGGGACTAGTCCTTACGTAGGACTGTTAGGAAAAGTCGTAAGCCTCATGGCGCAGTCACCCTCCTCTATCAGGTTTTTATGCCTCGGAATTCCTGAAAAGTGCTGTAAAATTGCCAAAAAGTAGGCAAAAATCACAGAAAACCGGTTAAAAATGGGTCTGCGGGTCTAGGACTGTTAGGAAATTCATAACCCCTTATGGTGCAGTCACCCTTCTCTATCGATTTTTTTGCCTCGGAATTCCTCAAAAAGTGCTGTAAAATTGCCAAAATGTAGGCAAAAATCACTGAAAACCGGTTAAAAATGGGCCTGCAGGACTGTTAAGAAATTCGCACCCCTCGCACCCCTCATGACGTCGGATCGGCCCCTCCTTACTACTCATACGTTAAAGGGTTTGTTATTTCATAACAACATTTATTAAGAACCTTAGAAGAGATACCGTCATGTCCAAATTATGATGTAATTTTTATTGATTGTACAATCCCCATTATTTCTTGTTATATAATATGTAAGACATTATTTTATGGAAGATGACATTCGGCAATATAAGCTAATGAGCCCCATGCTAATGAGATCACTGGGCCAATCGTGACATCTATATTATACTGTCATCACAGCAGTTATATAATAGAGAAGCCTTTTAAAGTGTTTGGTTGGAACTCTTTTTAAAAAATATTCCTTCATTAAAACTAAAGTCTGATATGAAAACGGTGCAATTTTTTAAATAATTTTTGTTGTTGTTGAAAATTTTGATAATTTACATTGTTTTATTGTAAGCAGTTCGATTGATTTGAAATGATAAAAAGTCGATTGATACATTCATCAACTACAGCCATTGATATATCGCCCTAAATATATATTTTTTATTTTATAATATGCATGTTCCATATATATATATTTTGAGAATATAAAGTTTGATTTGTGTGTATAAGAATTTGGGAAGCACGGTTTGTGGCGAATTCGTCATTTTATTTATTTATTTATAAATAAATAAATTCGTCATGGCCTTATGTCAAGTGAACGCCATTAATTTTATTGAAGTTAACGTCTTAAAGACTGTAATAGTTCTACTACACGATAACTGTAAATTTAAAATCAAATATTTCTTTAATTATACATATAATAATACATATTCCATACATCTATAAATTGAAAATTTATCAAATATTTTTACATGTAAGTTTTGATCTGTTTTTAGGATCGCTTGAAAAGTTATCTGTGACATCCCTCCCCCCCCCCTCCAATAGAAGGTTATTAAATCATAGTCCATTTATGTAAACGGAATACAAAGTACGATGTCAAAATTGGATATCGATTTTTGGCTAAACAACCCTTTTTTTGTTTATCTTTTAATCTCTTTATAAATGCTTTCTACAAATGAAAGTTATCAATGTTTATGGTGTTTATGAAATTATTTTATTAATTTTATTTCATTTTAACTTAATTACTTTGAAAACTCGTGTAATGTTGAAAAACATAATAAAAATTCATTAATTATTTAGTTTTTATTATAGATTCTCCTGCCATCAATAACATTTATTATATAATTTATTTATGTATAATTTAACAATAATACATGTTTTAATATTTTGTGGTTCTATATTAATTTATCTATTATAGCTTAAAATATATATGAAGGGGGCTTAGGAATTATTTGACAATGTTTTAAGCCATTATTCCTGGACCAAAATCCAAGAAAATATAAAAAAAAAGGTATCAAATATAAATATCATAGTCATAACGTTCAAATTGCGCCAGTTTTCCACACAGCCGACATTTTGTTTTTACACATAATAATTTTCATTTCCATGAACCATCAGGAACATGATATCTTTTGTGTATATTTAATGGAAATGCTAAAAACTAATAGAGATCATATACTGTCCTTTGTTCTTTCATCACAAAAAAAATTAACTTTAAGTAAATTTATATTTAGTAGGTTACTTCAATCGTCCAATTAAATTGATTAAAAAACCTCAAGTATATCTTTTTAGTTAAAATATTACGTGTTTAACAGTTTGATTATGTGGGTTTTTGACTAAGTCAACGGCTTGTTCTTTAAATTATCAAATTTCGTTTTCGTTCCGAGAATGAAGACAAAACTGAAAGCTTTCCAGTTCATAAAAATATTTAAATGAGTCGAAATGGATTGCAATTTGAAATTCTAAAGATATTAAAAAGGTATGAATTAATATAAGGTTCCATTTACATTTTGATAACATTTTCCATCAATATCACGTCTTTGTTGTACAAGAGAAATGAAATTGAAATATTTGATTTATTCCAAAATACACAAATTCAACCAATTAAGTTCCTTAACCAAATAAAAATCATTCTATTCTTTATATTGTTACGCAAGTTTTATGGAAAAGGCCTACATGGGGGGATTACTTTGTGTATATCTCGTCGTTATATAATTAAAAAAATTATTGTTGAAATTGCGTGACATGAATGCATAATTATTTTGATAAAATCATAAAGTAGAATACTTGTTTGATGACAACCAGGACATTAAGAAGATTTGTTTAAGGATTTCCCATATACTCAATATTCACAGTGGGTTTGGTTAAAGGCAATTGTACCTGTTACAATCTTTGGCGAAAGAACCTTCTAACTTATACAATAAAAATTAAGTTTGTTGCCATAGAACAAGATGTTAAATAATTTTTAAATAATGTTAAATAATAATTGTATACAAAATTAAGTATGTTGAATTTTAATGAGTCTACAAAGCTAATAATTAAACTCAGGATCCTCCTCATAAGAAATATATAATACAAAAAAATCTCCTTAACTTCTAGGAATTTATCTGTTTCTTGAATAATACAAAATTAGTTAAGGAAATTTAAAGTAAATTTATATTGTGCTTCAATAGTTACACACAGAATGAAAGCTTATGTTTGTAAGAATTAGTAAAAAATACCAGTCTTATTACTTCTTTAAACTACTTGCTTTAATTTTTCTGCTTTTGTTTTTTGTTTATGGAAGCAACTTAAATATACAATACTAGGGGCTTGTAGGGGCAAAGGCCCCTAAAAATCCAAATGGTGATGTTATCTCCAAAATTACTTTCAATCCCAGACCTAGTTGTACAGATATATTATTTCCAAGCTGTAGTGTGAATGTACAGTACATGGTTGAATTTTCTTATAAAAAATCCTTATCATGACTAATATTTTAGGGCGGTATAAAATCAGTAATTAACCAATAATGACCACTGTATTAAAATACAGTAGGTAGTCTATCTCGTAAAAAAAATATTGCACTATTACTGCCGAAAGCAATAAAAATAGTTTTAACCTTAAATATTAATACATCATGAGTTTGTAACTCAAGTAAATACAATAGTTCAATACAACATCACAAAATAATTATTAGCCCATTAATACTATACACTAATACACTAATACTGTACATGCCCCCGTGTCCCCCAAGCCTACCCCGTTTCCCTTTCATGACCCGTGACTAATATACACTTCCTCTATTCCATATTCCCCAGTGGCCTGAGTACCCCTATGCCCCCGTACCAATGTGCCCCCCATAATCCCATGCCCACAAACCCGCCATTCTTCCCCGAGGCCCCCATGATCTTTTTGTAAAACTCTCCTCCCCCATGCACCCCATGCTCAACTACCCCCCCCCCCCCAAATGCCACTTGTGCCTTCATTTCCATGCCCTCGTGCCTCCCTTACCCCCGTGCCCCCATGCCTGCTGTTCCTTCCGTGCCCCTAAGTCCCCTCAAGCCTCCCAATTGCCCCCCGTTCCCCTCCCGTGACCTATCCTACCTGTACCCCCTATGCCCCCGTGTACCGATTATCCTCATGCCCCCATACCTTCGTGTCCCGAGTACCCCCATGTCACCGTACCCAACACTCTCTTGTACCCACATGCCCGCTGTTCTTCCCCGAGGCCCCCGTGCCATGTCTCCTATTTCTTCCACCTGTTCCCATGCCAAACTAACCCCCGTGCCACCAACTTCTCTATTGCCACTTTTGCCCCCATTCCATGCCTCCGTACCTCTTTACCCCCTTCCCCCATGCCTGCTGTTCTCCCCTTGCCCCTAAGTCCCCTCAAGCCCCCCCCTTGTCACCCGTTCCCTCTCATGACCCGTCCTTCCTATCCTTACTATGCTGTCGTGTCGCGAGTAGCCCCATTCCCCCCAAGACTCTCTCGTGCCCTCATACCAGCTGGGTATACCCCCCCATGCTATCGACGTCTCTAGTGCCTCTATGCCCAAGCCCCGTGCCTCCATTCCCGCCGCCGTTCCTGCCCGTGTCTCCTATGCTCCCCTGACCCATAATTTCCATTCCTCCGCGTGCCCCCAGTTAATATTAGTATGATTATCTATCGACATTGTTATATAAATTGTCAATTTACTAATTTAGAAAAATAATCAGATAAAAATTCTGGGAAAGGGTTGAGAACGGAGTTTGTTAGGCACTCTGCAAAAGAGGGATTCGGTAATAAAACAGTTGCGTAGAGGGTGAGTCTGATGGGAAGTGACTTTTATACTTTTCCGAGTAAATCTATATGCATGATCAGTATATCACATTCTCTAACTAAAGGAGATGTTGATTGGCTGGATGTTTGACTAGATTAGATTATTTCTTGCTACATTTACTACATTTTAACTAGCCTGTATTGTACGGACGTACAATTACAAACTGTGTGCTTTTAAGTGTAGAAATGTTGTAAAACATTATTTTGTTACTCTACCCTACACTGCTGCATTAATAGATATAAATAATACTTCTCTACTTTAATAAGTTTACATTGTTGAGAATCCAATTCTTAGAAAACCATTTTTCCCCCTCAGTCGTTCACTCCACTTTCATGAAAACCCACATATGAGTATGTGCGTTTGGCAAACATGATTTAAAGGAGAAGGATAAAAAACTTAGAAAATATCATCTAAGAGATTAACCCATATAAACAATTATTTTTTTACAATATGCTTTATTAGTTAAGAGATTAATCGAGAATGGGCTTATCACTGCCTAACAGTGTAGTGTCACAGTCATATAGAGCGTAGTGGTTGTGAACGATAATGTTGATTTGACTGCAGGTTACTAAGTGACCATTTCAAAGCCAATTAATTAAGCAAACAGTACACTGTTTATCACGATTGTAAAAATAAGTTTACTTGTTTGGAGCTCGCACCAATTACTTGATTTTAGTGGAAGTTCGTATATGTCATTGTTTTAACAATTTCATAAAATGGTTCCTATGCTTTGTAAATAAAAAACGTACGAAGATCAACGTATTTAAATTTTAGTTACAAATACACATTTGAAACGTTGTCTTTTTTTGCAGGTTAGTAGACGTTTTGGTTGTAGACTACACAACAAGCTGTGAGTACAATTGTTAAAAATTTTATTTTGATTGGTTACATTTGTTGTAGAAGATTGATACTCTATGAGTTTCCGAATCTTAAATCCACCTTATAACATTTTTTTTTTTTTTTGAGAACACACAAAAAAATTCATAGATCTAATATAACAATTTAGAATACCCTGTTAGAATGAAAGCTCCAATTTGCTATTCGCATGTTGTATAAAATAGCTGCAAACGACCACACGAACTGCTGCAGGGGGCTTAAGGGCCATTCGGCGTCACATAAATTAATTATAGCCCCATAAATTACGACATTACCACACTCATTTGATGGCCACCAGTACCTCCGAGGATCCTCAATGTCAGTTGTTTTATTATTTGTCATTGCCGAAAGATGATTCGACTTAAAAACGAAAAAAACATTCCCAAAAAGCACAAACATAATTATATGAAGATTGTTTGCTAAACAACTTTCCGTAACAATGAAAGTATATTTTTGTCACATTTGTTCCTTGTCGAACTGTAAATGTGTTTTTACTCACTGAATAGAATAAGTTAGTAACTAAATTTTCTTTGGAGTCGAAATAACTGATTTTACATAAAATATATTTCTTGAAAACACCCGATGGATCAGATGAGGCGTAGCTTTCTTACCGAAAAATAGCAGATGATTATTTTTTTTAGTGATCATGAATAAATGACCCGATGTCAAAAGGCAGCTTTTATTACAGCTTATTAATTAGCTTTATATCGTAATTCCATTATCATTATCTTTAATAGCTTATTATATAGCTTCATTATTATAGCTTTTTTAATTCCTTGTAAGAATTGTAGTCCTTAAAATTTTGAGTGGATTATAAAATTTTTGTTCAAAATATAAATACGTCAAAAACGGTGCAATAAATTCTGAAAATTTTACGGCGTTACTGCAGGATATAAGCTTTTAAATCAAGATCGATTCTGCCCATGAATTCGTCTAGTACCTAGTCCTTAAAAAATGGGGAGTTTTAGAGAACTGAAAACAAATATTGAGTGCTTTAACCTTTAATGATCATCCGAAAATCTCCGCAAACTTTTCAATAAAGTTTGAGGAGATTTTCGTGATTTTTTACACCATCTTGTAAAATGGTGTGAAAAAAATATGATTAAAGTACAGGTTTACCCAGTTGGTAGGGCCTGATGCCACTTAGATTCACTTGAAAACTTTTGAAACGTTCACAGTTAAGAGTTTTACTTGAAAATATATTTAGTCATATACACATTGTTTTAAGGTTCAATATGTGTGCTTATATTTGAAATTTCTTAGACATATTTAGAAATGATTTTTGTGTTTCGGAATTTGTTGCGTTATTTTTTATAAAATTATTGTTTGATAAGAAATATATCCCTTGAAATTATGCATCGATTGATCGGTTACATAAATAACATAGAACATTGGAGTAATAACCCTCGCTGATGCGTAGGACTTAAATTCTAAAACGTTTAAGATGCGGCGGCCAGATACAAAAACATTCTACAAATAGATTGGACAAGTATTAATCTTGTAGTCCATAATAGATTTTAATAAACAAATTTTGTTGATAACATATTTGGTAAATTATTTACATTAAATTTGTAGTATTTAGTCAAATTTCGGGAATTAGTCAGGTTTTCGAATCCAAGCCATCAATATAAATTTTTTCTCAGGACAAGAGTAAAATACAAGGGTTTTAAGGTCTATTTTTAATTTAGCTCTTAAGCTATAGATCAATTTAATTTAAAATATATACTTTTAAATTTAATCCGCCTGAAATTTCCATCAACCGACTTTTATATTGTAATTTAAAACAGTCTGTTAATTTGTTTTGTCACCAATGGCATTTAGTAAACCCTTTCCACCATATAAAGATATAAAGAAGGTTAAATTATCAAATTAGTGCGGAAAACCCCAAAAAAATCTTGCATATAAACACACGTAGTGAACCTTACAACCTTTTATGTTAATAAACATGGTGTTTCCATTTAGACCATCTAATGAAACATAAATCGTATGAGTTTTATGAATATATTATTTAGTAAGCAATTTCACTGTAATTACATTTATCAGCCTTTTACTAAGATGGTGGAAATGAAATTGGTAATTCCCATAAGGGACTCTTATTAAACTCACCCCGTGGTCTTGATGTTTGGACAAAATGTTGGCTAACGGTTTCTGGAATACTTAGAGTCATCATAAAGCTTCTAACAAGTTTTCACAGGATTGAACAGGCAACCTGCACTTTCAAAGGCGAGCTTTATATTCTCTATATCTAATATCAGTTACCAATCTGAAACCAAACTGAAATATAATTTGTTCCCAGTAATAATGCCAAAAACTGTTAATATAATATTTTTTTTACATTTTGATGATTTTATAAATGTTTATATTAAATTAAAATCTGTACAGTAAACATTTAAAATTTATCACAGTTGCAAAATTCAGTTGCACTAATGAACTACACAACAACATCAGATTAAGTATTTGATAATAAAGGTTTTACTTTAATATAAAATACGTTGTCATGTCTGTACCAACAGGTTATCTGTCAGTAACGCAATGAAATATCTACAGTGGGTTTAACATTGCTGTCTACACACACAGAAATCAATAGCGACCAGGCTCTCAATCCATGTGTTTGATTGACAGTACATTTGGACCATAAATATTTACCTACAGATTATGAAGGATATATGCCCCTCATGGTGAGAAACACCAAAACCGATTCATTTTATAATAAGTTTTTATGTTTATTTAAACAATTTGATGTATTTATAATGCAACTATTAAAACATAAATATTATGAGTTTTAAAATATTATTCTACAAGAAAAATAAAACGATTTTTGGTGGAACAATGTAATATTTTATTAACTATGTAAAAATCAGACTTAAATAAATAATTTATGACAACGGAAAAAACGAAAGTAAGGGACTTGAGTGTTTAAAACAAATTTTAAGCACTAAAGTGACACTTTCTACTAGCGTGGTTGGGACAGAGTCTGACAAGAAACAAGGTCTGCCAGGACAAAATATGACACATTCCGAAGGTGTCACGGTTTGTCCGGCCGATCCGGACAAACTCTGACAGTTTTTCAGTCTGGCCCTCGGGAAACAAAGTCTGACAGTGACAAACCTGTCACAGTTGCCGAACCGGGAGGTGGCTGTGTTTTATTTATGTAAATACAGGTAGCTTTAAATGAGCTGTATTTCTTATAACCTATAATTTTAGGAAACAATTATTTAAGAAATTGTTATAGTTTCAGCCGTTCAAGATTTCTTTTATTTTTATGGTTTTAATTAGCTACATACCAAACACCAAATGCATACATAGAACTATATACATCATAAGCCATGTTGTTTGTCTTGGTCTGACGTTGGAATCTTCCTCTATTATGTCCAATACTCTTCAAATTGATTTTACTCCACAGCTTTACATGAGTAATCGTTTGTTTTACGAAGGGTTACTTTAAAAAAGTTTACTAAACAGTATATGTAAATTTTTATTATGTTTTTATTGATATATCTTAACGCATTGGTATTCAAAAATAAATTCCCCTGCACAAACAAAACTAAAAATAAATTTCAAACAAATAAAATTATTAATAATGCATTTATTACTTCTTCCAAAAAATGTAAAACTTAAATTAGCAGATAAAATGTTAAATATTTGGAAATTGTAAAAAATTTGTAATATCCAAATATGAAAAACTAATCTCTTGACACCAAAAATACCCAGCTAACGAGTACTTGTGGAAAATAAATCCAGTCAGTTTGGCAAACAAGTCGAGGTAGTACCGTCATTTATAAAAAAAAAAAATATTTAGATTTGCGTTAGTGTAATCAACTATTAATAGATAAACCAGACATACATTCTGTCTAACAGTAAATACAGAGTTGTCTTAATTGTGAGGTATATACACTATGTATACTCTTCAAACTCGAAATTTTTACAATTCCACCTACATTACCATGGTATACTGTTAAATATCCCATAGTTTATTATATAGATTGGTTAGACTGATTCTTAGGAAGACAGCTGAGACAAGATGTTTAAAATGCCTCTTCATAATTCTTTATATTATTATTAAAACTATTTTAAAGTTAAAGATCACAGTAATGTGGAAAAATAAGTCAATTAATCAGTGTAGACTTGATTTTACTGGCTGTTCCTTGTCACACCTTCGTATTGGATTAAGTTACTATTTTGAATCTTGGAAGTCCTGGTGGGTGGAGCATTGAAGGTATATTCAAAACTACTCCTTAGTGAGCACCTAGGGCTAAATATGATACCTATATTATAAATATCAACCCTGGAGGCCCTCTCGTGGATCGAGGTGTGATTAGTTGTTTGCTTTATTAAACTGTCAATAAGAAAACTTAACTTGTGGCGGAACCCTGGAGGATTTTTCAAAACCCATTTTAATTTTTCGTAAGAACCTATGACCAAATAAATACTACGATACCCAATTTGTTAACCGTAAATTCTATAGTTTCGGATATTCGTTGTTTCCTTGATTCATTTACCAAAAGAATATATTATATAGAAATCTTCATGTCCTATAATGTTGAGTAATGAGGATTTTTATCAGAGTAATTTTTTACTGAGCACCTACGAGAAATGAGGAACCTCCACGTCAAATTCAACCCCGAAGACCCTATAGACTTTAGACTCGATGTTTGATTGATTAGTGCTTAATATTGTCAATAAGAATAACACCGGGTTTGAAAGAATTTTACAATGCAGTTTTTTATAAATGATCATCTATGAGCAAACAGGATGTTAATGCAAAGTTTAAAAACTGTAGAACCTATGGTTTTGGAGAATGTCTAATACTTGAGTAAGTGGTATTTGACAATTATATAATATATTTTTTGTCTTAGGCTAAAACTTGTGATAAATTATATTTCTACACATATCAGGAGACAGGCATTCTTCAATATTTATTAATTTAAACACCTTTTCTAACAATTTATGGTCAATGAAACAATCTAAATCTTAAAGTACACAATTAATTAGCATAAAACTCACATATTAAAACACCTTTTCAATAAGAACTAAATAAAAATAAAAGTGAGGATATATTTATATATATTAGGAATCTAACGTTTGACACGTTCAACATAATTTTTATCATCGAGTTATCTAGATATTTGTTTTACTGTACAACGAGTCACAAATAAGCGACTTTATCGAAGCTTAAGGCATTGTGGCGACCATAAAACCTCTATCTGAGAAAAAAACGTGAAAATTCAAACGTTTCATTGAAACAAATCTTTGTAAACTGATTGTAAACTGACTGATTGCAAACTGATATAATTCTATTGATTATTATGTAAAATTAAATGAGAAAACCAATTCTTAAAAGACTACCACTCTCCTAAGCTGTTTGCCTTTTTAAATATATAATATGTATTAGTTGTTACATACAGGGTAGTTGACAAGTAACTTGCACCCCCCCCCCTTAACTTCTAACCATTTGAGATATTTTAAATTTATTTGTGGGCAACCTCACTGAGAAAATGCCTTGTGGTGTCCACAAAAAAAAAAATGAGGCCGTCACATTAAAAACTGTTATTTGCAGACCGAGAAGCAATCTTGAGGATACCACTAACAGGTCTAGTGTCATGACCCCAGCCACGGCTAGAGTGCTCCACAGGATATCCTAGGCTATACATGTGACGTCACAACATGATGATGTAATAACTATCTCTTAAATTCTTGAGGTAACAGACATACAGCTCTGGTGTGCATAACACTCTGCCTAGTTGGAACCACAGTACTGACTGGTGCCAGACCCCAGCCAGATAGCAGCCACCTCTCTTCCCGTCTAGTTTGCGTTCCACCCTTTCTAGTTGCGACCACAGTACTGTCTAGTGCCAGACCCCAGCCAGCTAGCAGCCACCTCTCTTCGCGTCTAGTTTGCGTTCCACCCTTTGTAGTTGCGACCACAGTGCTGTCTAGTGCCAGACCCCAGCCAGCTAGCAGCGACCTCTCTTCGCGTCTAGTTTGCGTTCCACCCTTTGTAGTTGCGACCACAGTGCTGTCTAGTGCCAGACCCCAGCCAGCTAGCAGCGACCTCTCTTCGCGTCTAGTTTGCGTTCCTTCCTTTCTAGTTGCGACCACAGTACTGTCTAGCGCTAGACCCCAGCCAGCTAGCAGCCACCTCTCTTAGTACGTGTTCCACCCTTTCTAGTTGCGACCACAGTACTGTCTATTGCCAAACCCCTGACAGCACATTCTCTCTATTCAAGTAGGCTATGTCCATTCACAACTTAGATGACAACACCAAATAAATTTAATACACTATAGGAAAAATATTTTTACTGTCCCCGATTTATCATTATTTTTCTTAAAATATTGTACTTCATACCAAAGGCAGGGAAATATATGCTCACTAGTTTAATGGGTACCTCGCCTTAACCCAACACCATGTATGTAGGGTAAATAATATCCGAAATAGTACATACCTATACAATAAAATAACTAAATTAATTTGGATCTTGTTGCCAGTAAAACCATACAATAAAATAAACTCTCGTGAAAAACATCATAGTATCGAGTTTCTCTGCTCTTTTATATATTTTTGGGCTGCCGAATTTGAATCTGAAGTTTGCCTTAAAATTTCTCTTGTGCTTTCCGAGATATTTGCAAAAAACATAGACATTATGGCACTTTTTTAGTATTATGCTTATTTTTTTCAGAAAACATCTATTACTTGCTTTGAAACCCGCAAACGTGCAGTAACCCTACTTATTTTTTCCAGCTAAAATTACCTTATGTGTGCACATTACACATTTTACAAAAATTAGCGTTTAACACTCAATAAAACGATATAAGATTAATAGTTTTTAAATAGTTTTGACCGATAAATCTAATCATAACAAAATTTATGATTTTTTTTCTCTCCATAATCCATTGATAAGTTCCAATTTGAAGTAAACACTGTATTGTCGATTATTATTTCTGGGAATATAAGTATTTAAATATCATTAGAAGTGTTAAAAATATTCATCAAAATAATATAGGCTATGTCCGTATTTTATTAGTTTTGATAAGTTTTTATTTATTTATTTATTTATTTATTTTTGTTTTTTACCATTATTTCTTCTCGCTTGGCAATATGCTCATCAATCACTATTGCAGTTTAACGTGAGCTTACCGATTTATATTACGAAAAATATTTCAATTAGCATTTAAAATAAAATCTAAAGATATCTATAGTATTTATATTTTCCGTAATATAAATCGGTAAGCTCACGTTAAGCTGAAATTGCGATCCCTGAGCGTATTGCTAAGCAAGGAGAAAAATTTGCTGAAAGCAAAACAAAACTTATCCATACTCATAAAAAACTATGAAACTAATATCATTGTAATAAATATTTAACACTTATTAAATTATAATTATACATAAAATATTTATATAAGTATGATATTTAAATAAAATATAAATATCAATACCTAATACAAACTATTCAGTAAAACTATTCATTAAACTACTCACGACTGTTACAAGGGATGTCGGTCCTTTATTCCACTGCTGTGTTGATCGAAACAGTTATAAGAGAGTAGAGCTAATTATTTTACTTAGCGAATAAACTTAACAATTCCGTTAACTCAATTTTAAATTCTCCTGTAAACAGGAGAGCACCCACTATATCACTATCTTGAGACAGGGAACTCACATAGTGCACCCACTCATCGAGTACCTTCTTCGAGTAAGTTTCTTCGTCCATATAACGAGAACTTAGGAACTAATAGACACTTAGAAACTCACTTAATAACTTAGGAATAGGTCCTGATCCCAGGTCTGTAAATTTGGAACTAAAAGACGGAATGGAGAGGATCAGACCGAGAATGATGCAACCATGCATCTGCGCAAGCGCGGTTATTAGTCAAACGCATAGTAATCTTGAGCCCACCATGGGTACGGCTGGGGTACGTTGCACACCCTAGCATTGGCTGGGTGTTCAGTCTTTAAAGTTTGTTTGCGCTACGCTTTATTAACTGGTGGCGTTACAAGAAAACTGGTGTAATGGAAAGCTCTAGATTTCTAGAGTAAACAAATGTCACTAGTATGATCTAGGGTTAACTATTACGTCATTGATTTGCATACACCAGCTTGGCTTGTGGTGCCAACATGTATAGCATGGGTAACGCATGGAATCTAGTTTCAACAGCTTTTACATTACACCACTAGAGGTGGGCCCAAGCCAGAATGTGTGATTCTGGTGTTTGCCCCAGTCGGCGTGTGGCTACAACAAGAATCCTGTTAAATCAGTAATTACATGCAATCTAGAGTATGGATTTTTCTCAGTGTGGACATGAGGTTATTGTACCATCATTATTGTAGCCCTGATATCCAAGAAGGTTAACCGAAGAAGGCAAACCGATTTAAAATATGTCAAATAGGTAAAAATTTAAGGAGGGGGTGCAAGTTACTTTTCAACCACCCTGTATGTTAGAAGAGAGTGATATGTATAGTTAAGAGTAATACAGCCTTCACCTCTAGGGATCATTAAAGTAGTGCGAAGGGTTATAAGTAGGCCTTTGACCATATTAACTTTTTACTATGGGTCGAGAAATGCCAAAAACATAATTTATTAGAAAATGCATGCATGTTAAAAAATTTAACTGTATAAGCAATACACGTATATAATGTATGTAAATTTCTTGCATGCGCTAAAATTGTTAACGAAACGTCCAATTTTCATCAAACTTTACAAAGATGTGAGAATAGGTATATTTGCATTAATTGTGTCGATTTCAATTATTATTAGCAAGAAGATATAGAACTTTAAATTTTCAAAAGAGAGCATAAAAGCTTAAAACCCAGATTTTAGACAAAAATTTGATCCTTCATATCACCCTTTCCACATTGCAAGATAATCTCAATCGACATAACTAATTAAAATAGACCTTCTCCCACACTTATAACGTCAATTTTGATGAAAATCGGATGATTCATTGACAGGTGTAGGCCTACTGACTTCAAAGAGTCACACACATATTTATATATGTATCTAGATAAGTATGAATTTAGAATAAAATGTGTTTTTTTGGCAAGGGGCAAAAAATTAACAAAGTTGAAGGCTTAGATCTAACCCTTAGAAATACCATAAACGGTTTTCCCAAGAGATGAATTTAGTTTAAAATCACTCATTGCAAACTAGCTTTACATAGCACTATCACCCTTGTTACCAGGACTGCGACAAACATTTCAAACGCAGTTCTGTTTCATTCATTTGATGCTTCGAAATGCTGCTTTTGATTCAGGCCGGTGACGTAATCCATCTAATGTTCATAAGAGTATCATGTACCATCTGTTCTTTTGTTATCAGGCTAGTGACGTATTGTGTATAAAAAACATCAATCTAAACACAAATGAGATAATCCTTGTATATTACATTAGAACAGTTTCCCCAGTCATGCCTTATTAAATGCATATTATTAAACAAACTACTATTACTAAATGCATATCACTAAATGCAGAACTAATACATATTACATATACAATTTTGGAAAAATTATTCCTTATTTTTATCATTTTACATAATTAAGATGTCTTCAATCATCTTTATGGTTTAAAATGTTTTAGTTCTACAAAAAAGTATAAAACTACATCCACTATTCTGGTAAATTGGCAAGTGCAAGTTTCAGAGAGTGGTGCTCTGGTATTTTTTACAAGATGGCCTCCACTATTAAAACCGCCTTTACCACTGCAACCCAAGTAGATTATTACTATATACAATTTGTTGTATTAGTAGGGATATAAATACACATAAAACATCTAGAATCGGTCAATTTAAATATTTACTCGCGCACCCTTTCAAATATACGAGTAGTTTTAGTTGACCAACGCACTATATGGGTTAATACTTATGTCGGGTTAGTTTTTAGAGTGGTAGTAGAGTGAGAAGGCATTATAATGTTAACGTGAAACTATATGACAGGGGTTTGGAAGTTTGACAACAAATAAGCCGATGCTGTGCAAGACCGGACAGAACAGGTCATGCAGCAACGCGAGACACGTTAACGTATGATAAGATAAGACCCGCCATCCTGTATGTTCAGTGGTAATGTTTGTATCCGTCAATAATCAACTCATTCATAATCATGTAGAACAAATTTTCATTGTGGCAGCCCATAATTTTTCACTATAATTTTGCTCGGGTAAATTCACATAAAGAACGATGTTAAAACATAATTTGTACTTCCGGGTGCGGTCAGTACAAACGAAACCTCGTCATTAATCATTAATTTGTTTGTATTGCAGATATTTTATTATATTGAAAGTTTAACATACTAACTTTCATGAAATGCTGACATCACTTACAGGCCCCTTTGGATTTTTAATCCCATAAGACTGATTTTAATTTCAAACATTTGCTATACGTCTTTAATATTGCTCAAAATAAATTAATATTTATGCCATTTTAATAATTAAGACCCTATGAAATTAAAAATCGTATATTATTGATCAATAAACAACAAATTAATTATTCTAACAATTTTGTGATCGAAAATTGTTGTGTTTTTCAGTATTTTAATCTCATAAACCGGTGTAAAATCTTAGTTTTTACCCTAGATATTAAAATTTTGATTAAAATGACATAAACATTAATATTTTTTTACCAATATCCAAGGCATAGCGGATGTTTCAATTTAAAATTTGATATAGTAATCAAAATTCAAGTCGCCCGGCATGCATCTTCCAATCAAGCGCCTTCACGCAGGGCGCGACGACAGTTAATGCAACCCACATGACGGCAGTGATTTTGGCCTATGCTAGTAGATAGTTTCTATTGATCGATCAATTGCCACCATAGCTGGTACTAGCAGTATATAGCTAGTTTACTGGTTATATTTATTTACATACATTTAAATATTTATTGATGTGTTTGTTAACGGCAAAACGAGAATTGACAGATATACAATACAATGCAATATATGATAGACTTATCAGACAGTTAATGCAGTGGAGAAACCGAGTTCATAAGTAACATAGACAAAGTGCAAATAACCATGCATAGTTCTAAGCTGACAATGTGTTCCATGAAAAATGATCAACTACTGAAAAAATACTGAAAGTGAGAGTTGAGTTCAGAATAGACTGAGCATGATGGTTATTAAAAAATTTGCAGGTTTGAGAAAAAGTGTTTAAATGTTGATTAATTAAGTTATACAAATAGTCACCACATTGACCTTTATACATTATACATTGACCCAATTTAATTTTGAGTTTAACCAAATAAGACTGAACTAAATAATTTTCCAGTAAAGAAAGGCAAAAAAATCACCAGTCAGTAAAAATGAGTCGGAATTGATCTGAATTTGAAATACTTGAAAGACATTTTAAAATGTGTCGATTAATGTAAGGTTGCATTATTTCCATTTGATAGCAGTTTCCCCGTCAAGGTCGCGTCACTGTTGTAACGGGGTGACCCAGATACACAATATGCATTGTGGGTTTTAGTGAAAGGCATCTGGAATTGTTCCAAGTTTGTTAAATGGACCTTAAAACTACTAATTTTATCATATAAAAAATATGATATAAGTTATTTATATTTTGCATGAAATGTAATTTGTATTTTTATATTTAAAATGTTAAGCTTATGATATTATAGACAGTAAAAAAAATTTATAAAAATAGTTATAATAATTGTTATACTGGTTGTTTTACCAATTACCTCTAGATTTGGAAATAATAATAAATAAGTTGTTTCTATATATTTTTTTAATTTAATACATTTCATCGACTAAAACGGTAGTTGAGGAAGTTTAATTAACCTCTACGAGTTACAAGTAATAAAAACTAAGGATACAAATCAAATTCCGGTTTTTATAACATGGAAAAAACTTTTTTTAATTATAAATTTAAATTTGTTTTGTTGGTTGTGAAAAAATAATTTAGAAGGTACAGATTGTTTGAGTTACTGTGACTTTCCGTATCAACTGTCTGCAGTTAGGTACATTTTTTATTTCGTGGCAATCACATACAAATTTTATGATTAACTGTATTACCAATCTCTGTGAGATCGGTGTTAGAATAGGAGAAATCTTCAGTAATAATACTATGCCGCGAGTGATGTAAGGGTGATAGAAAGTGATAATTACAATTAGCCGAGAATAATTTATATGCATGATATGGAAATATCATTCATCACTAGTGTTCATCGTGGCTTTGTTGGATTCTCTTTTTTAAAATTTCATGTATTTTCAATGTTTTATAAATTACCAGCAATGTGATATTATGCTGTCAAACGTAATAAAATTTTTCATGAAATTCTATGCTGTAGTATCAGTTAATATTAGGGGCCGTCCATAAATTACGTCATCGCTTTTTGGCCATTTTTGGACCCCCCCCTCCCTAAAATCATCCTACGATCATAATTTGTCTGACCCCCCCCCCCCCCCCCTCTTGGAAAAATGACGTCATTTTTAACAAACCTCCGTTCTAAGTAAAAATAATGCTTTTTAAACGTCAAATCTAATCTAATCTAATCTAAATTTACCTCCAGAAATAAGGCCAAAATGACTTTCTCAATGGAAAAATAAACTATAAAACAACGCCTTAAAATATTCTAATGTATTTTATAGATAATTATTTTATAATAGTTGAGTTGAGTTAGAATTTATCATTGTTTTACTGTTAAAATTTTATATAAAACAACATATTTAAAATGACGTCATATCAAAGCCCACCCCCCCCCTTGCACATCACCTTACCGTCATTTTCAATCTGGACCCTCCCCCCCTATTTTCAGATGACGTAATATGTGGACGACCCCTTATACAACACGAGTTTGCCTATTGCGACATATAAACACGATAGAAACGTGATTCCTAGAACTCCCTTGATTCCCACTTGATCGTTTACCCAGATTTTATACTCCACCCTACGTTACTGCATCAATCGATAAAATTATAATCAATAGTTTGTCTAATGCCATACATAAACATCGTTGAAAACGTGATCTCGAGACTTAACTAGATTTCCCTTGGTCGTTCACCCCGCGTTCCACATACGGACCCAGCTTGGCACACAACCCTCAGTCGTAACTTTAACAACCATTACGGATAAGGGAGGACTAAAAAGGTTAAACAAGTTCCTCTTTTTTCATTTAATTTCCTTCTTATATATCAGAACCATATAATTTTACAACTATATTATTTCCAATCGTTTCAATATTCTCTCTTAGTATAAAAATGTATACAGGAGCAAGGACTTAAAAAATTCCTACACAATATAATAAAAACATTTAAAATATGGAAAGTACATAGAAACAATGTTAATGAGGGTGAAACAATTGTATTAAAAGCAAGTTTTATGATATTCTTAATAATGTATGTCCAATCATTTTATGCCCTAATACAACTTAATGTTTAAACAGTTAAATTAGAAACAGCGTACAACAGATTCAAATAAACACATTATAAAAAAACTTAATTTTAATTTAATAGGAATTAAATATATAGATGATAAAAACGAATCATTATTACACCCATTTAAAATCCAGGAGAACACAATTCTTTGGATTTATTGGGGTAGAGTAGTATATGCATGCGTAGGTTTAATTTGTATTCCTTACCCTAAGGAATACAAATTAAAGGTAAGAATTTTTTAACAAGTAGTAGTGTAGTTTATTAGTAAATATATTATTCGAGTATAACCACAGATGGAACAAAGTAGTGTCAGAATGAAATAGAGCGTAGTAATTGTTGGTGGTAACATGGATTTGACTGCGAGTTACAAAGTGACAATGTAAAAGCCAAATAAAAAACACAGCAACCAGTTTATAAACCACGTGTATTGGTTTGTATTTTTAGCAGTTTTGGCCAATACTACGTCTATTAAATTAAAAACAAAATAATAATTTCAATTGGTCTATTTCGTTTAAATGCTTCTCTTTGTTGATGGATTGTATTATAATTCATTGTGAAGTTATTTTTAACATAATTAAATTTGAAGTTCATATCTTTCCTTCAGTGTACATTAATTTTCAACACACGGCATGACTACTCAATGTTTTACAGATTTAGCAATACAAAATACGAAATTACCGAAAATTGGATACAGTAAATAAGCAGTCTCTAAATAAATTAATACAGATCGAAGCCGACCTTTCATGTCGTTCCAAAATATAAATCACCCCCTGTTGTCGGAAACAAAACAATAAATGTTTGATTTGTATTAGAACTAGTTGAATGTTTCATTCTATACTCACCGGTACTATTGGAATACATCCATACAAAACACCTTATGGACCTCAAAGTTCTATTTGTCTCAGTTGTTTTGAAAATATGTTGTTCAAAGAGTTATATTTGAGGGAACAATTGGGTTTATTTTGTTGAAGTCAAACTTTAGAAATACAATAAAACGTAAAGCCTATTTAGAACTATTAATAAAATATATATATACTAATTAAACAAAAAATACAATATTGTTTATTTTATGTTTATATACAAAACCAAAAACATAAATAAATAATATAATTTTAAATATTGAAAGTATATTTATAATTAGGTGAACTGAGAACAAATAAGTGGGTGGACATTTCACATTGAAAAGTAAATTCCTTAACCTTAACCCCTTAACTTTTTAAACTTTTATTTTATTTTAGTATGACAATAAATGTTTTATAAATTATTTATAACAATCCATGATACAAAAATAACAATAGAACAGAAATACAAATCAAATTATTGGAAAAACGTCGTTTGAAAATTAATGTATACTGAAAAAAAGATAGAAACTTTAAATTTAATTATGTTAAAAATAACTTCACAAGGAATTATAATACAATCCATCAACAAAGAGAAGCATTTAAACGAAATAAACCAATTGAAAATCAGAAGAGGGCTTAAACAACACACCAAATCTACTTTCGGATATTACAGCATCTAAACTATCTTCTCTGTAAACAATATTACAGTTCAATAGTCCCACCACAGAAAAAAATTACAAAAAAGTAATGCTGACTATCTGAGCGAAAAAACTATATAGGAATAATTTAACTAGCGCTTTTAAAACATTTTAGTAGTGCCATTTTAATGAAGATTGCCTTGATAGTAGTGCTTTAAAACAATAAATGCTTAAATAAATCACTTTATTAGGACTGCCTTATTGTTTTTACGAAATACAACAAATTATAATAATAGCGTTCCCCACATAATAACCAAATATGTTAAACACATTGCTACTAGGGTGGTTCTTTAGGCTGGTTATTATAGACGTCTAAAATACCAAAAACATCCTTCTCCCTAAAACATTCCTTAAAATTTTTTAAACATATTTTACGAGTTATGACATTTAAGTTTTATAGTGTTAAAAATTTATTGTTTGGATCATGGACACCAAACAACCCCATGAAATATATACACTGGGTACCAAATAGCATTGCTGGCCCCAAAGAAAAAAAATCAATGGTGACCAGGCTTTCAAGCTTTGTGATTGATTGATAACAGTACATTTGTTTCATAAATTTATACAAAAACATTAAACATGTCTTAAGGACAAAACTCAAAATAAAATTGCTTTGTAAACCAAAAGTTTAAATAAATAAAAAAAACAATAAATTGCGAGCAATGTATTTATTTATAGGTTAATGCAACATAAAAGACCTTATTATTTAAAGTAGTTAAAATTATAGTCCATTTTAAACACTAATATATTTGGAGTAATAACTTGTTAATATTTTAGGATTACAAGCGAAATAGTATCTAAATTAATAATTATTTAGATTTAAACCTAACCATACTATTATAATATAGTAAATTATGGAATAAAAATGTGTTTCTTGTGAAAATTATCTAGTTAGTTTAATCTAGTAAAAAAAAGAGACTAGTAGTAAAATAAACAGAGTTAAATATTGTATTATCATTTAAAGTAAAACAGATGGATAAAAAGTGATTGGGTCTGCTGCTACTGAAGTGTCCACAGGCTTATGTTCCTCAAGCTAGGAAAAATCTTTTTTCCTCCACCTACTATCTAAAGCCGTATTTTACTCCTTGGAATACAGTACTAAAGTTTTTTACCCCATGTGACTTGAATACTTAATTTTTCTACCTAGGGAAAACTCAACTTTTTTTGTACCACGGGGCTAAAGTTAGTTACATAAGAATAACATTAAAAGAGAGATAAAAAAAACATGAGTCACAGTCAGCTGTCACTTGTGTTGTATTAATTGTTTCGTTACTCTTTGTTTGCTAATAGCAGCTAAAGCATAAGCCATTCTGTCAGCAGTGTCCGTGTTCGTTTACATTTCGCTTGGGTAGGCTATTAACCTATGAAATCCAAAACCTAAGTGTAAGAATTTTGAAGAGGCTTAAATTATGTTTTTTTGTGTTCTTTAAAAATGGTATAGCCTACCTTTTGTGTTTTTTATGTTGATGTGACTGATCCAGCTTGACGGAGCAAGGGGTCATATGAAGGTAAAGTTAAATTATATATGGTAGGCCTATTGTTATAGGCCTTAATGTTATTCGTGTAGGTGGAGGAAAAATGTTGTGTTCATCAAGGGACTAAAACAAGTTTTCTCCCTCAGGGGGATTGTCGCCCTCGGCTTCGCCTTCGGGCGATAACAGTTTTTCTTCAGGGAGAAAATAGTGTACTTTAGTCCCTAGAGGCACAAATAAATATTTCTGTATATATTAAATTTTTAATGACAGTTTTTAATTCCTCGAAAAATATAATAGGAAAGTTTCGTTGATGGATGATTAAACTTGGACCTAATGAAAGTCTTGCATCCGGGTAGGCCCCAGGTACATGAACAAACTTTGACAACAATGGCCATTTGATTATATTTCTTCTAACACTAATCATTGAGTGGAGATTTTTTTTCGTTTCCTATATAGGATCCAATAGGTTTATTGGATTATTTTTTCGGTGCTTTGATAATCTTAAGTAACTCAAGGTTTCATGTCTAATTTTTACTAACATTATTCGGTGATATATAACTTTCTATTTAAAATAATAGGTTGAAAAACAGTAATTTCCCTCAAGCTTTAAGTAACTGAACATAATTTGAAACATTTCAAAAATTATTTTGTTTGCTGCAATTTTTTGCCATAATAATTTATTTTAGTGTTCGGAGCAAAGAGTAACGGGTCAGCTATAGCCTAATAACTTGCAAATATGAGGTGAGAGGGTTTAACGAAAATACAATAATGTTGTCCCAATTCATGACGGTGAAAATGTACTTCTTCATTCTAACATTTTTTATTAATTGCTATTATATTATCATTTTTTTGTCACCTTGACTTATAAGTAGAATTTTCATTTTAATAGAGTGTTAATTCTAATTATTAAATCATTCAATAAGATAAAATACACTTTTATTTTACAAGATTAATGTTCATTTAAATATAAGCCTAAAGAGTAACCAGTTTTTATAGAAGGAAATTTGTTTTGTAACTTCTTAATTTATTTATTATGAACATAAAGAAGATAAAAAGTGCATATTAAAATAACTAGAACTCTGAGTAGAATTGTCTCAAGAGGGAAAAGTGGTGCGTTAGAAGAGGATTATGTGCCGTCTGAACTTGAGCAATTTGTTTGAACTAACTGCTTGCATATTTAGGAAAGGCGTGCCAAGTCTTGATAACTGCGTGGAATATTTTCTCCTCTCTTATATCAAAATGAGAATTTAATCTCTGAATAATAAACATACTTTAAATAAATAAGCTATAGTATTTATGAATTGTTACTGAAGTGCGTTAACATAAACCAACTAACAAAAAAATATTGACACTAATTTCTGACAACTAATTAAACATTGAATAAAACAATATAAAAAAGCAAATATTTAAAATATCAAAATAAGTTATTTCTAATATTTTTAACAGTACATCAGGAGTCGCTCAAGGCTCTAACATAAGAATAATATTGCTTTAATAAAAAAAGGCCTTCCAAAAGCACTGCTGAAGTTTAAGTGTTTATTGTATGCTGATGAACTCAAAATGTAACGCACAATTCTTAAATAATATTTTGTTGATGTTTTGCCAACTGATATAAATACTCTAATGGTGTACAAATTGTATTTGGTGAATAGACTACATTACAACAAAACGGTTTTCGATATTTAACTATAGAAGGAAATATAATGTTATTCAAGACTACTTCGTTAAAAGTGAACACCTACTGCAATATTTAAATAAGTCTTTGGTTTTATTCCGAATTAAAGTTTGATGACCATTTAAATTATATCGTTAATGAGTAGGCCTATTATGCAATAGTATGGGTGACAAATCACATTAAAGCAATAAAACAAATCGAAATGATTCAAGACAAATTTTTTGGTACATGTAATTTAAAAATTTTCATGTCTAGGCTCCCGGTCGTGATGGCTAAGGCGTAGGCATCCTTGGCCAGGATGTCTGCGTCGTGGCGGGTTCGAATCCGCTCACGACCAAACCCTGACCTGGTGGTGCAACTCTTAAAAGGTTAGCCGATCTGTGGCAAAGTTGGTAGGAGTGTCTACGTTAAATAAACGGTGACGGGCTTGCGTGGAAGTTGACGGGATCGGTTGATCCTTTGAGAGTTGCACCTTGGTCAACACTGATTCTGCTACTTTTTACTTCTGTTTACTGTGTGTATGCCACTTCGGCCTTGAAATACGAAAGATAATTATATTTTCACTCCAAAATGCCAATTTTACTCATGAAAAACCTAAAATTCCACGGACTTTCATAAATTTAAATACAGCGTAGACAAATGTCGACAGTGGGCACAAATAATATTTTGTTGATGTTTTGCAAACTGATGTAAATACTCTAATGGTGTACAAATTGTGTTTGGTGAATAGACTACATTACAACAAAATGGTTTTCGGTATTTAACTATAGAAGGAAATATAATGTTATTCAAGACTACTTCGTTAAAAGTGAACACCTACTGCAATATTTAAATAAGTCTTTGGTTTTATTCCGAATTAAAGTTTGATGACCATTTAAATTATATCGTTAATGAAGCATACAGGATGCAGGGTTTTGTTATTTAAAATCCGATAAACTATTAAAAAATATTTAGCACATTTTAAAATTATATACTATTCTTTTATGAGAAGTAGATTTGAGTGCTATGCTATAGTATGGGGGACAAATCACATTAAAGCAATAAAACAAATCGAAATGATGCAAGAAGATTCATGTATAGTTTTGGTACATGTATTTTAAAAGATTTAAGAAATGTTTTGTCCCACATATTTCTCAAAATCTCCTATTTTAGATATATACTTTTTTCATAAACTTTATTTTAATTATATTATTTTGAAACTTTTAAATTGTTAAATCGATAGTCCATTTTGTTCAGTATTACAGGGTTGAATATAATTTTAATTCAATTTCTTAACTCCTGAACGGCGTATGTAAAGACTTAATAGGCTTAAAGACTATGTTAGTCTAACATAGTCTTTAAGCCTATAAACATTTCATTCGTGTATTTCTCCCATATCTAGTTTCGCTGCAACGGCAGCATCTTCAGGTAGTTATACACGAGATTTCATCAAAAAAGATTCGTCATGTAGAATACAAAACACAGTGACACGCGTAAAACATTGATTTAAAAACGAAACTCCAGGACGCCGACATAACCTCCAACGCCACGCCACAACCGGAACAGAACGGGACTTTTAGGTTCCATGATATACAAAATACCTAGTGCAAATCTATGGCAATCGATCCAATCTTCCATTCGATCCATTTTCTTTGCGAGATGTAATGCAGTACACAATTTTAGTTTTTGTTTGTAAAGATTCATAATATTCTAACGTTTACTCCTATAGTTCGGACATATTCAATTTTAGTTTTCGTATTTTTCGTTTCAAGTGCTGCAACCTTCTCAGGAATCACAATTTTAACAATGATTAATTATAACTCAACGGAAATTATTTCGTATTTTTCTTTATTTTTAATAAATTCTTGTGTTCACTGTAAATTTAACATATATAACGGGGAACGATTCTGTAATTTGTTTTTATCGTTCCCCCCCCCCAATAAAATAGACGAAAAAGGTGAATCTATAATAAAAAGTCTTAAAATACCATTAAAATCTATTTAACTTTATGATTGTTGTCAAAACTCCAATAGTTTTGATATTCGTACCACAATTTTTGTGACTATATTAATTGTCTTTATTAACAGTGCTTTTACCTTTATTATCAGTTGTGGGTTTTGATCATATTGCTACATATTTAAACTACTTATTTTAAACCTACAGTGTAATCCTCTTTTTGTTGATCCTCTTCTTTTTTAACGCGCTTTTGTTTTACACTTTATCTTAACAATAACCATAGTTTGTAACACTTATTTCTTATTTTTCCACAAATGATTAGTAATTCATCTATTTTCCGTGGCTCTTACACTGGCTATCAAATTACAATGGATGGTTTTAACTAATTAGTTCCTCTTGACCTTAAGCTATTGTAATATTTTAAACTAAATTACACTGAATATATTAAAGGGAAAAATTAGGACAAGAAAAATGAGGAAACATACCTAAAAACTACAAAAGCAGCAGTAATAAGAAGTTAATTTGTTGTTGAGAAATTCTATAAAATCTGTAAGATCCTAATCTGAAATAGAATCTCTGAAACAGTCGATTGAAACCGACGATCCCCTGCTAACGAGTACTTGTGGGGTATAAATTTGGTCGTTAAAAATGAGAAGGAAGCGAAAACTGACTGGCTTTCTGGGTTTATGGACAGTAATGGATTTATAGTTCGGAAAACAATCCTGAGATAGTTATTCTTTTTCGAAAATATTTACATTAATGGTACCATGGTAATGGTACTGTAATACCATTTCATCATTTCAGAAATTTTAATTTAAGCTTATAAATGTGATATTACTGAGTTTCATATATGACACACGATCACAACATGAGATATTAACTTCTGATAGATATGCCATAGAGCTGGTTAAGTAAATGTCAAAATAGCTTTTATGTTATACCCCTAAAATATTAAATAAATTGCACAATGACTGTAAACCCTTGGATTACAAAATTAAAATTAAGATTTGAAGGCTAAAAAGCCTTAAAACTAAGGCTTTAAGATATAAGATAGTAATATATCTGATATCGTAATAGTGATTACAGACATAAGACTGAGTTAATGAATTATTATGTTAACCTTTATGACAAATGCATTTTATATACATACATTTTAGTTAGTGATTGATATCATGGTTGATATCCATTGACGTTGTTTGTTTCATTTATAAGTTTGTTTGTGTTATAAGTTGCGTTGTGTACTATGACACATCATTATGGTTCTTATCATCCCATTCAATATGTGTATATATATATATATATATATATATATATATATATATATATGTATATTTATTAATTTTTGTTATATTTAGTCTTTAAAATCATCATGATCTGTTTCCATAATCTAAGATTGTGACTTAAAGACTATCCTCATAGTTAGACCTTCGTATATATGAGACCTTCGTCATAGTTAATTCGTATATATGAGGTCGAAATTTTGATTTGGACCCCACGTTAAACTGTAGGTCCCTAGATAACATTAATTGTTGGGCTAATTAACAGTAATGTTGAAGGAGAATGTCGGCCTCAGTCAGTAACAGGACTACAAGATCGCACCACAATAATTCTACACTCATATCTCATTCTTACCAATGTATACAGAGCCAAATAAGTAGGGACATCCTATGTTACAAAATTGTAGTTTTTCCCTCGAAAATCAGAGGAAAATAAAGCGCTGATGCAAGGATTACTTCTCCTTCCTGTCACGCGAAGAGCTCTTTATACCTCTTAAATGTCAAAATGAGCATTTGTTTACAAAAAATTCAAAACAATAACAAACTTCTTTAAAATGATTTTAGTCATCTGTTTTCATTCAACCAATCAGAATAATCCTTACCATCTTGGTGGTGCTATCTGTGTTTCGGGGGCGGCGTCCTCACTTCCTTATAAGGATGTCCCTACTTATTTGGTTCTGTATACGTTGTTCTTACTTTGCTTAAACTACCTATTTAGTAGTCACCATTTCAATAAAGGTATATTAAAGGTAGCATTTGAATTACAAAATATTCATTTTTTTAGATAATTTGTTACATTCTTGTTAATAGTTTATCCGTGGCATGTTTAACCAAATTATAAGGATTAATAATACTTAATAAGGAATATATTCAAAACTAACAAAATGAATGCACTAAATTGATTGTTCTATACAATGTACATTATAAAAGAAGATGTTCGTGTATTATATGTCGGTGATTAATATATTTGCTTGATGAACTCGGAAACCACTGGACCGTTTGCCATGAAACACGGTAGATGTATGTTAAATTTCATAGAGAAGGTAACCCCAGGACCAGGACCGTCATAAACGTGACCATGTCAGTTTCTTTTTTTTTAGTATTTCATCAGAGTTGTTCATGAACACCAAATGTGATCAAAAATGTCCTTTTTAATACTACTTCTATAAACAGCTCTTCTCATTTTAAAATTTGAGGGAAGATTCTTAATAGAAATGGAGATACTTGCGATGAGTGAGCTATACCTGACGTCGAGTGAGCGTAGCGATCGAGCTATCCTAGAGGGCAAACAATTCTTCAAGTTGACATTGCAAAGCATGCCGGACAGAAGCTAATATAGGTATAAGAAAGCAAGAAGGAAAGAGATTTTTCCGAATTCAAGAATTAAACCATGAAATAAAAGACAAGTTTAATTTTTTTATTTACCTTTTATAATGGTCGAATTATTTCACAATTAAATGAAACAATTTTCTAGTTGATACCTGTAACAATAAGTAAAGAAAAAATTCAAAACTATTTTAAGCATAGATTGTTTTTTTGTCCACTAGCATTGCTGTTCTCCAAGAAATGTCACCATCGAGTACACTTAAAGTTACTTGTTTACTCTAAGCACCTTTGTAATGGGGCTTAGTCTGGCAATGGAAAAGACATTGTATTAGATCATACATAGTATACTATATTTTTCCATTGGGATTAAATTTTCGCTTTTAAAGTTATAAAGATTACGTTCGTATTACGTTCCAGTGGAGCGTGCTGGGACGGTCACCTGGATACTCGCCCTACCAGCACATACATTAATATGTTTGACTTAATCAGGACTTGGACCATCCTTCAACATAATAATGTGGATTTTTTTATTCTAATAATATTGAGCTTATGTCTGAATGAGTTTAAAGGAAGTGTCTAAACAAAGGTTTTACTATAAAACTGCCCGTTGTCTTTCTAAATAAAAAAAGATAAAATACTTAATCAATTTAATTTTCTTAATCAGTTTGGTTTTCTTTATTAAGGAAGTGCAAAATGAAAACCCCTAAAAATATTCGCCAACAGGAATGACCTCTCAGTGAGGAAATGTAATGTAAATTTAAATCATCATAATCCCTGTTTAACTAAGGAATCTTTTACACTGTCACGAGCCCTGACTTGAATAGAATTAAGAAATAATGCGATTAGAAAAAATAACAATTAAACGCAATAAACTTGACACGATGGGCCTAATGTTTACTGTTCGTGAGATAGATAACAGGTACATGTTCTGATATAGCATCTGATACGTCATATATTGGAGATTAGGGTAATCGTGCGCGGCGGTAAATGGTGGGCATCGTAGTTTTTAATGAATGAAATAAGTTAAAAAGCTCCAGTATGTGCTGCATCCGAGCGGGGGACTCAACAATTAATAAGCGACCTTGCGGTTATCGCTACTGAAACTTTTGAGGTTATGTGAGACAAAAAGTTGTATTTGGTCGTCCATAAATTACGTCATCTGAAAATAGGGGGGGAGGGTCCAAATTGAAAATGACGGTAGGGTGATGTGCAAGGAGGGGGGGTCGGCTTTGATATGGCGTCATTTTAAATTATGATGCTTTATATCAAATTTTGACAGTAAAACAATGAATGATGTATTATAACACAACTCAACTGTTGTAAAATAATTATCCATAAAATACATTAGACTATTTTTAGGAGTTGTTTTATAGATTATTTTTCTATTGAGAAAGTCATTCTGGCTTTATTTCTGAAGGTAAATTCAGATTTGATTGGTCAATTTCTTTTAGTTTATCAGGTAGCGTTTAAAAAGCATTATTTTTACTTATAACGGAGGTTTGTTAAAAATGACGTCATTTTTCCGTGAGGGGGGGGGGGGGTCAGACAAATTCTGATGCTAGGATGATTTTAAGGAGGGGGGGGGGGGGTCCAAAAATGGCCAAAAAGCGATGACGTAATTTATGGACGGCCCCTATGTGTCATGTTATTTTTGCTAATGAAGAAATAGTAAAATTAGGGCAGATCTTAAGATAACTTAATGCTTATTTAGTCTTAGAATTAATGTTAGTCTGCGTTATCGTTTGAAGCAATTCATTCATGGTTTCATCCCTTCTTAAGGTACTGAGAAAATAAAATACTTTCCAATGCGACATCGGGTAATGGGGCGCCGTGGTTCGCACGATTCCCCCAAAGTAATTATAGGTAAGAAAAAAAATTACCTCCCATTTTTACGTTCTTGTTTTCAGATGCTCATAAACTGTTCGTCCTGGAGTCATGCAGACAGCTCAGGTGCAGACACAGCAGAAAATTAGCCTACTAATTAACCCTTTTGCTAATTTTTCATTAACCCTTTTGTAATTTTTAATCAAAGACTTTTGTTAAGTGTATTGTAGAGCTCAAAGAAAGTATTGTTTAGCTTTAAGACATTCCATATGTTAAATTTATATTGAATTTTTATTAATGAAACACATTTATTCTAGTTATTTCAACCCAAACGTCCCTGCGCACCATTACCCTACTTTCCCTAATCATTTAGTTTATAGTTGTCGGTTTGGCTGTGAACAGATCTCTAAAACGTCTTTATTACAGGTGTATTAAACTGTATTAAAGCATTTAATCTATTTACAATAAATTAGTTCCCAAAAAATTCATTATTATAACAACCCACATCCATCAACTTGAAAATTATCATTTTATCTCCTAAAAAATAACAAAACATTATAAAATACCCCCGTCACAGCAGACCTGCATAATCATCAAATTTCCAAAGGAATTCGAGATTTTGTACTTTCACTATAGACAAGCTTGGAATCAGTATGTATTTTTATTGCCATGGGATTTTGATAAAAAAATGTTTGTTGTTAAGAAAAGTAATGGTTGGGTAAGGTAAAAACCAAATTGTTTCAATATTCTGCACTTTTAAATATTACCCATAAACCCTTATGGTTCTCATGGGGGTGAGTATTGTAGGTTTGCCTCCACATGGGTGTTTTAAGCAAATATCAGTTAAACCCTACCTAGTTAATGTATATACAAAAATTTACCAAGTTATGTCAATAAATAAGCGAGATGCAGGATTTTATTTATTTCAAATAAGACTAAGATGGGTCACCTGTTTTTAGCTTTTCCCCGGAATCTGCTAAACCAAGCTAAAAATTCAAAATACAAAATTGTTTTTTTAAGCTCTTTTAAATGGTTAAGTTAATATTCTTGAATTTTGAAAATTGAGGTTCAAAAATGCCAAAAGCCAATTTTTGAAACTTTGTAAACCCAATAAACCCCCGTTCCCATAACCCAACATTGACCCGACAGATAGATCTGGTCTTACACCCTCATAAAAAATTTCATCAAAATCGGAGGTCCCTTTCGGAAGGTTTCAGAACACGGACACACACAAACACATACACGTACATGTATATATTTACATATATGAAAATGAATTAATAGTGTTTTTAGCTTCTGGGGACCTCAAAATGAAAAAGTAGAGTGGTCCCGGGCTTGGTCTTAAAAAGGTTATTACCGTAATAGCGTATTTCCTTTAGGGAAATTCTATAAAAACATTAGCATGTTTTTTACAGATTTTATCTGAATATATTACTTACTTTTTGCAATTGAACTAAAAGTAATAACTGTTTAATTTATACTTCAAAGTTGATAAATAAATTTAAAACGTGTTTAAAGGCTTGCCATACTGAATAAAAAATGTAGCTAAAAACTTCATCTTAACATTAGTTGTTTTACAATGACTTTAAAATTGTATAAAATATTGCCATTAAGTGTCGAAAATATTTCAATGTAACGACCATAATCGATTTTACTTTTACATTAAAAGGTTTTGTAAAGTATGACTAACAATAGTATATTTCGTCACTAGTCCGGAAAGTGGTCGTTATCGGCGCAAGATCGAGTTTTAAGTACGAGTCGAAGCCGAGTACTTGAATTCAATCAAGCACCGATATACCACTTTCGGACGAGTTACGAACTGTTCTTTTCATCATACCATCTTTAATAAATTTACAGTTTAGATAAAATTAATAAATTTTAACCTATATACCCCCTCTTACGTTGTTATTTGTTTATCTTGTATTTGAACTATTTAACTTACAGCTGTTATTAAAAATAAAAATAAATTAACTTTTTTAGTTTCCCGAAAACCACTGTTTTGCAGTCTAGTCCCGAAATAGTATATTTCACCACTAATCCGGAAAGTGACCCATTTCTGGGCGAGATAGTGTTTTACGCGCGAGGCGAAGCCTGGAAATGGGCTTTCCGGACGAGTTGTGAACGATACTTTTCATCACGACGCAATTATTAATAAATGTGGAAGTTTTAAAGGAGGATTATTTTTGTAAATTCTTCGCCATTGGACAAAGTAAACAAAGCTGGAATTCAAAATTTAATTTGTTTTAAACCCAGCTGATTGTTGCTGTACGGAAAAGTTTGTTTACCTTGGACGGAAAGTAATGTTTACAAACATTACTTTCCGTACAGGTTAGTAAAATCAGCTGACGGTGAAAGTTTGGGAAATGACTACTTTCCAAGGTCTCAGCTGTACGGCAAGTTGTCACTTTCGTATACGGAGTGATGAAAATTTGTTTAGCAACACGTTTATCCAACCTACCGGGAGTCAACTAGTTTCGATCACAGCTGACCGTTCCAAAAACAACGTTTATCGCAATGGTATGATGAAAAATTCATTGTTAACTAGTTTATAATTGAATTCATGAATCACGCTCTTTGTGCCGTGAAGCAGCGAGTCTACGATTAGCGCCAGGCTGCCGTTACAACGGTATAGACTGCTCATTAGTACTCTGCGGTGCGATCGGTTGTGATATTATACTGTAATATCATAACCGCTACAATATCATAAGTTACGGGTCCGCTACCTCACAACACAAGATTGATGACGAAGCTTTGACATAGTTATCTTTATACGGACTTGCGTTACTCCCTAAGCATATTAATTTTTTTTTAATTTATAATTTGAGCTGTCATTGATTCATGCCTTAAATACATTTTGTTATTTGTGCTTATAGGGACTAAAGTACAACTTTTCTCCCTGAAGGGATACTGTTGTCGCCTGAAGGAGAAGACGAGGGCGACAATGTCCATGAGGGAGAAAACGTACTTTGGTCCCTACACGACTAACAAATAACTAGGCCTATAACAATACAATTTTAGGTTCATATGATCCTTTGCTCGGACAAGCTGGATTAGTCATATCAATTTAAAAAATCACATACTTTCACAAGGTAGGATGTATCAATTTTGTAGAACAAAACAGAACAAACAACACACAATTTAGACCTAGTCAAAATTCTCACTAAAAAACGCACAAAATATTTTTTAACCCAGGCTCACTTCTGATAACAGTCCTTGACAGTTAAACCATCACAGTGTTGTAAAACTGTTTTCGAGAAATTTGATGACACATTTTCTACCTCTCATTTAGCCTTTGGCGGAGTAAAAACAAATAATTTCTTACCATCACTCCATAAATCATTCTACACCAGAATCCATTTTACAACAACAATTGAAGACTTAAGCGCAATGTAAACAAATAAACTGCTTACAAAACAGCTGACGCTACAGACGCTATTAGTAAAAAAAGAATAACGAAACGAATACAATAATTGACAGTTGACTGTCACCCATGTTCTTCTTAATCTCTCTTTTAAAGTTATTCTTATGTAACTATCCTTAGCCCCGTGTTTTTTAACGTTTTTTAAATGTTTTTAACCCTCTGAATTTTTAAACGCCTTTGACTTCTCCTGAATAAACCCAAATAAATGCCAAGAACAAGTGTATAAACAATTCTGTTACTAATTATAAAATTGTTTAGTCAAAATAAATTATTTTATACTAAACATCAAAGAATGGGTTTACAACACCACCTAAAAAGACCCTTCGCAAACTGGGAAAATATATAAAAATTTTAGAATTTTAGCGAATTTCCCTATAGGGAATACGCTATTACGGTAGTAGCCATGGTAAGACCTAAGCCCGGGACCACTTTACTTTTTCATTTTGAGGTCCCCAGAAGCCAAAAACACCATTCGTTCATTTTCATATATATGTATATATATATATGTGTCCGTGGTACTGATAACTTTTGAAGGGGACCTCCGATTTTGATGAAATTTGGTATGGAGGTGTAAGACCAGGTCTATTTTCATGAGTTCGCGAACCAGCATTGTCGGGTTATGGGAACGGGGTTTTATGGGGTTTCAAAGGGGTCAAAAATGGGTTTTTGGCATTTTTGGACCTTAATTTTTAAAATTCATCAATTTTAACTGAAACCATTTAAAAGAGCTTAAAAAAACAAACAATTTGGTATTTTGAATTTTTATCATAACATAACTGGTTACGGGGCAAATCCAAAAATGTGTTTTCCATGTTATTCTTATGGGAAATCAAGAAAACCCTCTATCTTGCTTATTTATTGACATAACTTAATCAAATTTCGTATGTACATTATCTATATAAGGTTTAACTTATACTTGCTTACAAAACCCATATGGCGGCAAACCTACATACTCACCCCCATGGGGTTTATGGGGAAAATAAAAAAATTGCCAGAGTTTGATACAATTTTGTGTTTACATTCACCAATTATTGATAAACTTAGATTTTCTAACAACACCCAATGGCAGAAAACCTAGATAATCGATCCTATGGTGTTTTATGGGGAAAGTAAATAATCTGAAATTCCATTGGAAATTCGCTGAGTACGCAGGTCTGCTGCGACGGGGGTATTTACATATTTTATTTTACTGGGTATTATTTTGTTCCTAGATGCCAACTTAGGCAACTCAATCCACGATTCCCCTCCTTCAATTGGCTTCATGTACATTCATATTTCAAATATTTTATGTTTAAGGGTAATAGGCATAAACAGGTAACATGAGGAAATAAAATATTTTAAGCCTTTATTTAGACTACTTAGCCTATCTATATGTATAATTCCGTAAGCAAATCGGTCCCCACGTAATATCCAAAGCTAGAAGTAAGATAGGGTAATGTATGATGGCTCATTTTAAAGCTTGAGGGCCAAGGACGCAAGGAAAAATACCAGAGTCATCAAAAAATACCTGGGCTTCGCCCCATTGGACTTTGAAGTTCCAATGATAATCTAATGGGAAGAAGATTTTTACATCTACCCGTGTTATAAATTATATGTTCCAGTGAATAATTTTGTCATAAACTCAGCTGGATTTTTAGGATATATTTTGAGTTAAGATAACTTAATTACAACTTTTTTATTTAGTAATGTACAAAAAAAGAAGAAAAACCAATACTCATGGACAAATTACGGATCCACAGTAGATTTATTCTTCGTGACCCTATTTATTTCGTGTGCTGAATATACCACAGTTTGAAGTGGCTTACCCACTTCAATGTGATTGATATAAAAGTTAATTTATTTTCTTTACTCGAGTGAATTGTCGTGTGGTTATTATGTTACTGCTTAAAATATTGGATATTTAATGGTTGGGGTTGAATCGTTTTATTAAGTGTTTATTTTTTACTAAATTACATTTTGTAAACTACTAACATTGGATAAGCTCTGTTTGAGGAATATTTTGTTTTATCCATTCTCTGCTTCTTTCTTCATGTTAGTACCCAAGGAAACAATAAATTCCCGTTAATCCATAAAACGGTGAGCTATTCATAAAAATTTCAGTGTGAGAAAACGAACAATGAATTAACGAATATGAATCAATGTTCTAATTCCTTGAACGAACAGACAAAACTGACTACAATCATAGGACGTCGGTGATACGGGAGGTAAGGAGAATTGGGGCACGTTTGAAAAGGGGTACAAAGAGAGCACGGGGGCTCGGGGAGGAACAACGGGCATGGAAGCATGGGGGAAACGGAGGGAACTGTAGGGAACGGTGGGTGTCCTGGCGGGAGCATGGGAGAAACGGGTGGCACGGGAGACATGGGGAACAGAGGGGACACGGGGGTACGGGTAGTAACGACAAGCATAGGGGCACGGGAGCCTGGGAGCAAAGGGCACGGGAGGCATGGGGGCATGGGGGTGCAAGGGTCACGAGGGACTTTGGTGGCATGGGGATGAAAGGAGGGCATGGGAAACACAGTGGTAAGGGGGTGGGGGAAATGTAAGGCATGTAGTCCCCGGGAGAAACGGGAATTGTATGGGGACAGAGGAGGCACGTGGGGCACTTGGAAAAACAGTGGGATGGGGACACGGGAGCATGGGGGGAAACGAGGGGCATGAAGGAGGCATGCGAGACAATGGGTCCATGGGAGTACGAGGTAGATCGAAAGACATAGTGGCATGGGAGCACGGGGTGTATAGAGGCTTAGGAGCATGGAAGGGTACAAGGGGCACAGTTGCTTTGGTGGCACTGGGGTAGTTAATCATGGGGGCTAAGGAAAGACATGTTAGTCATAGGGGGCACTGGGAAGAACGGTGGGCATGGGAGCACGAGAACATGGGACCACAAGGCAACAGGGGGGTGTATGGGGGGTATGGAAGCACAGGGGGCACGGGAGAATGGAGGAGGCATGGGGGACTTGGGGAGCATCTGGGGCACAGGGATGTCTGTTTGACACAGAAGTGTACAGTCTATTTGGGCTAGTAACTATTTGTCATGTAGTATTCAACTATTTTATTTAAGTTACGAATTCATCATGTACGGTACATGTTTAAGGTTAAATAACTTATATTTTTATTGCGCCCGGCACTATAATGGTGCAATGAATTCCCTTTTTTCCCAAAATAGACTACTATACTGTATTTTAATGCAAGGGAGATTATTGGCTTGTTACTAATTTGATACCGCCCAAAAGATTTATCAAACGGCTAGGTATTATTTTATAATAAAATCCAAGCTTATAAATTCACAGTACAGCTTGAGAATAAATACAGTGCAAGGAGGTGATGAATTGAAACTTAATTTTGGAGATACAGTAACATCACATGTTTGATTTTTGGGGCCTTTGCCCCTACGATCCCCTAGTTTAATTTCATTTCTTCCTCTGACTCAAAATTCTAACGAAGATTCTCATTTTACAGGATCACTCTGTCAGTAGACGATATTGTTAAGAATTTTACGAGTTTCTCTAACAACTTTATGTAAAGGTAGTCACTATTCAAAAATTTCAATCATAGTCATGATATAAAAGCATTTTGTTAAAAAAAATATGCTTTTATAGCTACAAACTAGGCTTAGTGAAGCCTTTTAGTATGGATCATCAGTAGTGGGATTTGGCCACTTTTAAAATCGGCCACGTGCCCCCCGAGCCACGTGACGTGGCAGCTGGCGCCAGCTGCCATGTCACATAGCTTCCGGTGGGGGTTAGAGGGTATATATGAGATGCTGTAGTTATATGTTATGCCATATAGGTTGGGGTGGAGATGGCGATAGTGTTGGCGTTAGGGTGAAGTGAATTTGCGCATAAAATTAAAAGTTAGTTCAAAATTAAAATTCGTCGGTGTTAACGAAACTCTAACAGTTGAAGAAAAATTAAGAGTTAGTTCAAAATTGAAATTCAAACTTATAACTGGGATGTGGAAAATATGTCAAGGTCATCCAGAGTAAGTTTTTAAAAATTCTATCCAACTATCACCAGAAATAGTTTTAAGTTGAAGTAGTTGGTGATAGCGGGATAATTGATTCGTGCCATGGGAGAGGTGTTTATCGTTTGAAAGTTGGCGATCGAATGAGAAGCGCCGCCTAGGGAGAGGGCTTATAAAATGGCAACCTTCCCCCACCACCCCTTCCCCCACTCCTTTAGACCAATAACCGGTCGCCGACTCTATGTGGTAAAACTGAACCAGACATGGCGGCCGCCATGGATAATTCTAACCTCAAAGCTTAGTTTTGCATTGGTGAGCATGCGCCACCCCCACTCCTTTACCTTTCTTTTATATTTTTAAAACCGAACAGATGTCCGGGCAGCTGCCCCTACGGGCAGATGTTCGGGCAAGTGTTGGGGGCAGAGATGTTGAAATATTGGGGTGGAGATGGCGATAGCGTTGGTGGTCGGTTGAACTGAATTTGCGAATAAAGTAATTAGGGTTGAACTAAAAGTGCACATAAATTAAAAGTTAGTTGAAAACTGAAATTTGATGGTGTTAACAAAACTCTAAATAGTTGAACAAAATTAAAAGTTAGTTTAAAACTGAAATTCAAATTTATAAATGGGATCTGGAAAGTATGTCAAGGTCATCCAGAGTAAGTTTTAAAAAAGCCTACCCAACTACCACCAGAAATAGTTCTAAGTTGAACTAGTTGGTGATAGTAGGATAGGTTGAAGTAACTTTTGAATTTTATTAGTGAACATACAATTAATGTGCAACAGCAGAGTTTAAACAAGTTGAACTTTTGTGATGAATTACAGAGTTGTAAATGCAAACACCGACGACGATGAGAAGGTAAATGCAGAGTGCCCAGATGATGTATTTGAAAAGCTTGAACAAATGTAACATTTCGAGTTGGTTTTCCTGTTCCATTTCCAATCGTTTAATTTCTAATTTCAATTTATCCTCTTCCATTCTAGTTACGAAGGGAACTTCATCCATCATATCCATCATGATTGTGTTAGTGTTTGAAATTTTAAAACAAGTGATGTTGATAGTTCAGAAGTCGAAGACGGAATGAGAAGTAAAAGGGAGAAATGTTAGTTAAATAAAGAAGTGGTGGGGGGAAGGATGAATTACAAAGAAGTGGTGGGGGAAAGACGTTGCTCTTCATTATTACCATCAGTAGTGTCAGATGGTGCAGGAGTTAGATTTAGTAAACTGTCTTCGTCTAAACTTTCAACCTTATCACAAATAGGACAATCGTATGTTATTTCCAAATTCATTTTGATGGTTGTAAAATTATCTACAAGTTCTTGTAAAATATTAAAAATGTCTTGTAACTCTTCTTTAGATTTTGTTTCAAAACTAGAATTCATTCGGGCCAATGGAGAGTTGTTCATTGTTGGAGAGTCGGTGATGGAATGAGGATCGGCGCATAGCGAGGGGGCTTATATAATGGTGACCTTGAGCAGGCGTCTAGGGAGGAGGGCTGTCTAGGGAGGGGGCTTTTATATGGGAAACCTTGAGCTTATGATTGAATAAAACGTTTAGTTCTTCTTCTTCGTCTTTTAATTCAATTATTTGAACCGAAGTAGTTGTTTCATCTTCTTCACTTGATGAAGAAAACAATTCACCAGGATTTAAATATTGAACTACAATTCTGAACCATCTTATAGGATATTCGTCAATGACAGAAAGTAAGTTTTGAAACAATTCTTCCATCTCCTCCCTCTCAGTTATTATATGTTCAAACTTGATAAATTTTGCTTCCATGTTATTAGTTAGAATGTTGGAAGTGAAATGATTTAAAGTTGAATTTAATATTATATAAAAATTACAACCGGTAGTGGGGGAAATCTCAAGGTCATCCCATTGAAGTTTTAAATTGAAGAAGTTGTACAAAACGTGTAGGTAGGAAGATTTGAAACTTCGGTTCGTCACCAACTGTATACGGTGCCTCGCTCAATGTGCAATTAATAGCATCACCTACTGAAGTTTCCATTTTCTTGATCGTATGAATGATGTAATGATTTTCTTCTTTTAGTTCAGAACATTTCTTCGTAGGTAGAATTGATGATTTAGAATGAGCGTTGAACTGATCGACCAAATTTTGAAGTAAGTTCTGCGATGCCATCTTGATGTTATTGTTAATTTTCTTGTAAATAAGAATGTCCGTTGGCGATGTTGTCTCTTCGGAGGTTCGAGTAATACTCATGCTGCGTCATGGTAGCGCTCTCACTTTTATAATCGACACTACCCCCACCACTTTTTTGAAGGAAACTATTCAAGCGGTAGGCATTCTTTAAAGCGCACTGCGACCTTCGATGTTTAAAACTTTTTGATGAAATACAAAGTCCGTTGAAGTAGCATTGGAAATCTTTATCAATTATTGCATTAATCACTTCGTTGCTTGTAAATGATTGTATCCAATTTGCTTTTTCCAATCCTCTTGTGTAGATAATTTTAAACTCTTTGCAATAATGATTCATAATGTGCGGCATCATGTTATAATTAATGAAACCTTCATCCCATCTTAAGTTGTGAAAATGTTTGTTCAACCATTTGTTTGTAACTTTCGCTTTAGTTGTTAGTCTATTAAATGGTACTGGAGGTTTGAACAAATAATGATAAACTACTGATGTGTTCATGTCCAAGATTACTAATTCTTTAATAATAAAATTACCATCATTTCCTCGGAAAGCTTGAAATTCAATTATACCTCTTTTAACTTCCATTATGTGTGGTGCATTAGAAAACGAAACCCGTTTATTCATGATGAAGTCTTATTAACAACTGACTTAAAAATTGAATGAGCCGACGTTTATAACAGACAGGATTGTTCTTCTTCTTTCACTTCTTGTGCCACTTCATCGATATTAAAATTGGTGTGATAGTTGTTTAATCGTCTCCACATTTCAACTTCTTGAGGTATTCTATTAAAGATTGAAGTATCCACGGGACCGTATAAAATTGGAACAAAAGGTTGTTTGTCCAATGTATCAATTAGATAGTCTTTAATTATTGCACTTGAAAATATTAGTTGTTTCAAATATCTGGTGACAGGACCGGTAGTACAACTTAAAGTGTAAAGTTCTTCTTTAGTAAAATATAATTTAACATTGTGGGTAGTTAAATCTCTGAAGCGAACAATTTGTCCTCCACGATGTTTTACTATATCAACTTCAATATTTGATTCCAATAAACTTAATCTTGTTCTTCTTCCAAATGTGTTGTTACTTAAATAGCACTCCAAAAGATGTAAATGTTTCATGAGAGATTCCCTAGTAGTTTCACTGAAAGTTACCATTTTTTTCCATGATTTAAAATAACAATTGGTGAATAATCCATTGATTTTAAAATTCCAACTGATATACTTTTTGTCATGCATGAAGAAATTGGGTAGATAATCCGAAGAAATACTTCTGTTAAAATATTGGTTGTAATGTTAACTTCAACCTTCTTTCTTTTTACTTCTTTTTCAGCTTCTTCTTCTTCTATCTTCTTATGTTTGTTAAACTTTAGGAACTCGTCCATTTCTCGTTCAACTTGTTTTTCTATATCTGAACTATTATCATCTATTAGAGGTGTATTTTCTTCTCCGTTAGTAGAATTCATCTTGCGAATGATGTTTCCCATACGACGGTTGAAGATAGAATGAAGTTTCCACTAATTATTTTCTCGCTTTTATATTTATCGTAAAATCCTTGAAATTTATACAGTTACATAATTGTTTGTTTTCAACTTGTCTTTCACAAATAAAATTCTAACCTCAAAAATTGAAGCAGATAATTCTAACCTCAAAAATTTGCAGTCGTTGTACAATTCTTCTTAAAGTACATTCTTCACAATTCCGGTCAGCGGTGTGTAAGTAACTATTTTATCATGTAGAATTAGACAGTATGCCGAAGTTCCATCCGCTACTGGTTCTTCAAATTCCATTTCAATTTTTATATCCACACTTGATGATTTTACCGATTCATTTTGTTTTGAACAATCGATTACAATTATTGGAGCCTTGGAATAATACTGGTCAGGTGATAATAGTGGTGTATTAGTTTTTCCATAATATGACGATTGAAATCTTGCATACATATCGTATAAAATGGAAAAACGTTTTTTGCTGAACATGACATTCAAATTGTCATAGGGAAAGAATTTAGAGTTTAGGAAAACTTTACAATTCTTTATTTTACAGTGATCAAATTGGCCAGCATTTGCAGTGATAACATCTTTTCGCTTAGTTTGAAAACCGAGTATTATGTACCTTGCTCGTTCCAAGTAAGTTGATGTCTTGACGGTCCATGTTTGTCGTTCTGTCTGAGGTAGTGTAGGGTATTCATGAAATTCCCAACTTCGGAATGGCATCACAATATCACGGTCAGATTTCAACTTTCTCAATAATAGGATTCTATGTTCATCAGCCAATCTTACATGAGGTACTCTCCAAACAACTTTATCCAACTGTAGTTGCCATTCTAGTTTATCTTCCGTAGTTGCAGGGTCTGCAAGTATCAAGTCCTTATTAGTTGAAGATCTGAGTAATACTAATTCTTGTTTGACATTTATTATTACCCGTTTGTAATCTTCAGCGAATCCCAAAAGTAATCGTAAAGGTACATGAAAATCAAAGTGACCGTTGGAAGCTGGTGTTATAGTGTCTTTATCGGGGGCAACCCATCCGGCGGTGACTATTGAATTCTTCTCATGCGGTGTTAATGATGTTAATCCTTTCAATGTCGTTGTTAAACCAACCTTTTTTGTTGAATCAACCGTCACCCCTGATATTTCATATCTTATTTCATCAAAAAGATATGCCATCGGGTTATTTATAAAAGGAACTGTTGAAGCAGTTTTTCCATCCAATTTTAATACCCGTCCTTCGATGTACAAGTAACTTTCACACGGTAAAGTGTAAATATCTTGTTGTTGAATGAGGATCCTTATTTCATCGTTATTGTTTAATTTTGATGAAGTGTAAGGGTTGTGCGTGTGATATTCCTTCTCCCATAGTGTTTCGTCGAACGTTGGTCCTTGAGATATATCCAGGATATCCATCGCTGTTAAGTTTCAATCCAATCTTCTGTAGAAAACGAATGTTGTCCGATGTTAACTCTTCCAATGTTGAGGAGCTACTGAGCTCCCGACTCTTCCGTTGCGGTTTAAATGATAATCCCATGTTGACTTTTATGTTGCTGCTCTGATGTGTATCCGTATAGTAATTGTTTCTCCTCTAAAGTCAACACTATGACCGTCTTGATCCAATATGTTCAGTACGATGTCTGAAATGAAACTGGTGTTTAACGGTAGGTATATCAAGTTTTGTGGCTTCTCGACAATTTTAAAACCGGGAGCCACTGTTGGATAAAATGTATGTAAAATATGTTGATTAACTCCATCTCTATACGATCCGTGTATAATGTTGCACGTGACATCGATACTATTTACTTTCAATATTGTTACAGTTGAATCACCTGAATGAGTAGTTCCAGGAGTTAAGATTTTCTTTTTTGTATCTGTAAATCCAAGTAAACTGCCAATCGACTGTTCCAAGCTGACATCAATATAATATTTTGAAGTTATTTCTGCTTTTAAAGTATTATTGTTTCCTTTAACGGTGATATTGTCTTCTCCGAGTTGTTTCTGTAATAATTGGTTTATATCATCAATTTCATAAGCTCCAGTAGGAAATGTAATTATTTTCAATTCTGTGTATTTTCCTGCAGCATCCTTAGTTTCATAATAATGTAGTAAATTGTTCTTCCCTTCCGTAACATTGGGAATTGAGTTGTAGGTAGTCAAATCAAGTAATGCCGCTTCCCATAATCGTTCCTTGGATAGACGCAATGCTGGGAACAGCGTACTTTTCAATGTGGATGAATTTCCACTCAATGACACTGTATACGATGACATCTTAAAGCTGACTGACACTTTTCGCTAGAAACTCCAAACATAAATGCCCACATATTTCAGTATTGTTAGGTTGTTCTCTTTTGTAATTGTAAAAAATGTTTTTTGAGTTTCGAAAATAATGTTGAAGTTCTTTTGGCGGTGGTAGATTGCCAAAACTGTCAAAGTAGTAAACGGTTTGTCCGAGCTTTTTATAGCATACCCAATGAGTACCTGGACCATAGGTGGAATCCAAATTTACTATTCCAGTTTCATTTTTCCATATTTTAGTTGGTAATGCATCTTTCATAAGAACTCCTCGAAAGAATGGTATTTTCAAACATTTTACATAATCATTTAACTGATGATTTGTTAAGGCTTTATTTGGAATTATCAATTGATTCTTCTTATTTAGTACACACGGTATGGTCTTAGGTATAAACCTGCTCCGTTTTTTACCATTTGCCAAACAGAAGTCTTCTTTACACTTGCTTTATGAGTTCTACGACGTCCTTTTTTAATGTTTCCACCTCTTTTGGGAGTGCCTCTCTTTGCAGGTCTTCCTCTGCGACGTTTTCCACCACCTAACTTTGCTTTCGTCTTCATGGCTGTAGTTACTGCCCAAGCCGATGCTTTTTCTGCAATACTTGCGTCACTTGATTTTACTCTTTGCCAAGCTTTTTCCGCTAGAATTTTATCTGCTATTGATCTATTTGTTGAATCTTTATACTTTGAATATGCTATATCGTGTTCTTTGCAAGCTTGATCTAATTTATTAATTCCAGGATCTCCTCTTGCTAAACGTTTTGCCAACTTAGTTCCAGGTCCACAATATTGATAACCTCCGGGCAGATGTAATTCGTATGGTAAAGCGTCTATCGCTCGATTCACAACAGCACCAATTGGAATCCGTCTGAGCAGGGATAATGCAGCTGATGTTAAACCACGTCCTCTCTTGCCGCTGTCTTGACGACGACTGAGCGATACGGTCTTCATTATGCTGTTTTAGGTAACCAACGTCTTCACTCTATGAAATACTTTATGATAATGAATCCTTTTTTGTATATTCCATACTTAAATATTCATAAGTTTTACTAGTATCTATCAATGATTTCATCTTTAATCCATTGGTTTCTCTGAGAATCTTCGATTTTATTGTGTTTCATCGATGTTTTAATTAAATGATTATGCATATCAATAACTACATTACCTACAAGATTCATTACATACTCTACATTAGTAGCATCTTTGTAATTTGTTGGATTATCAAGATTTGTGATACGTTTACCATTACATGTATACACAGATGGATCGTTATTAGAGGTTGCTATAACTTGATTAATAGTAGCAACATCATTCGGAGCTAAAACTATAATAAAAATAAATAAAAAACTATGATCGGTTCACTCGCCTTGTCCTGTCTTCCGCTAAGGCGACAATCCCAAGAGGTTTTAGAAAAGAATACATACCAGGATGGAGCAGAGAGTGCGAAGATCTTTACAGTGAGTTTACAGACACTGCTGACAGAGATGTAGCTGACCAACTCCTTAACTCTCTCGACAACTCCAGGAGAGAGAAGTGGGTGAAAACTGTCGAAAACCTGAACTTCACCAAAAGTAGTCGGAAAGCTTGGTCTCTGCTCAGGAAACTCTCCACTGGTAAATCAAGTGAAAAACACGATGCCTCACAGCCTAGCCCTCGTGAAATTGCAAAACGCCTCTCCGTACTTTCAAAACCTGTGCGTACGTCTGCAGACAGAAAAATTAATTTCAAGCTTAATGAGATAAAGGAGAGTCGGCAAGCACCCTTGGAAGTCTCTAGACCCTTCACTTACGACGAGCTGGAAGTGGCGATTGATGCGATGCCAATTGGCAAAGCAGCAGGTTTGGATGACATTTTCCCGGAGTTTATAAAACACTCGGGTAACAAGGCTAGACAGTGGCTTCTGGAAGTTTTTAACACCACTCTGAAAACCGGCGACATGCCTGGGATATTTAGAAAATCCAAGATCATAGCTATCCTGAAGCCCGGAAAGGATCCAAAACTGCCTGAAAGTTATCGGCCTATAGCTCTTTTAAGTGTTTGTTATAAGCTGCTAGAGAGGTTGATTTATAACAGAATCCTCCCTATTCTCAATGCCAGCATTCCTGTCGAACAAGCTGGATTTAGGCCTGGTCGCAACTGTTGTGACCAGGTTTTAGCTCTGACTTCTTTCATTGAGGATGGGTTTGAGCGAAGACTGAAAACCTCTGTGGCTTTTTTAGATCTGACTGCAGCATATGACACTGTCTGGAGAAAAGGCCTCCTAGTTAAATTTTACGACCTTATTCCTTGCCCTTTCTTGTTGCGTCTCCTCAACTCAATGCTCTCCAATAGGATGATAAAAGTATATCTGGGACGCAGAGAAAGTACGTTTAGGCAACTAAAGGATGGCCTGCCACAAGGGTCAGTGCTCGCCCCACTGCTCTTTAATGTGTATACTGCCGACATTCCTGTAACTCGGTCCTTAAAGTTTATATATGCAGATGATATTGCATTGGCATATCAACACCAGCATTTTCGACAAGCTGAGGAAACACTAACAAATGACCTCACGACCCTCGGTGAATATTTTGAAGCCTGGAAGCTAAATCCAAACCCAACAAAAACTGAGGTTGCTTGCTTCCACTTGAATAATAGACTGGCCAACCAAAAGCTTAAAATCGTATTCAACGGAGTTGAGTTGAAACATAATGACCACCCACAGTATCTGGGAGTCACTTTAGATCGGTCTCTCACGTTTAAAAGCCACTTACAAAAAACGGCAGCTAAGGTGAGAACCAGGACTAACATTGTCCATCACCTTGCTGGCTCCACATGGGGAGCTAACGCACAAGTTCTGCGAACAACTGCTCTATCATTGGTATATTCAACTGCTGAGTACTGTGCTCCCGTGTGGTTAAATAGTGTGCACGTTAGAGAGATCGACGTCCAGCTAAACAGGACCATGAGAGCCATTAGTGGTACACTCATGGCAACTCCTGTACCCTGGCTCCCAGTGCTGTGTAATATCGCTCCTCCTGAAATAAGACGAAGGGATGCACTCATTAGGGAATACACAAAGATCTTATCTGCTCCACAGCTGCCCATCCATGATTACCTACCCCAGAATGCGGGCCGATTGAGGTCCCGAAAACCACCTCTACGAACAGCCTCCCAGTTGATGGACTCGAACTTCACCATCCATACAAACTGGACTTCCTCCTGGGATGCTTTTCAAGGTCGGAACCATTTCTTGATAGATGACCCGACCGTAGCGGTAGGTGGTATGAATCTTCCTCGGAAGCAGTGGACTATACTCAATCGTTTCCGCACTGGAGTGGGAAGATGTAATTATTGGAAGCACAAATGGGGAATGACACAAGACCAGTCATGCGACTGCGGAGCAGAGTATCAAACTATGGAACACATAGTCGAAGAGTGCCCACTGAGTGCCTTCCCCGAAGGATTGGCCGGTCTGCATAGCTCAAGTGAAGCTGGGCTGCAATGGCTTAGCGCCCTGGATTTAGCTCTATAAAGAGAGATCTAATTTTTATTTTTTATTTTATTTTAGTGTTTAGATTTTTACTTATACTGACTCAGGTGCTCTGCACCGCAGAATTTATTTAATTATTCTCAAACCATGGTGGCTGGCTGAATGAGCCATACGATATATATATATATCATTCGGAGCTATTCCTGCTGATATGTTAGTTATTCTTCTATTTTTTCCATCATATAAGTTATTTATTTTATCTAAAACTATAGTTTGTTTCACAACAACACAACCATTATCATCTTTACCAGATTTTACATGGGTTAATCGTCTACCTCCACATATAAAGTTAACACCAGTAGCTGATAGTTGTGGCACTTGTGTTAAAATAACAGCATCATGTTCTTCCGTGCCTAAACTTATATTTGACAATCTTTTATTTTTTCCATCCCACTTGTCATTTTTTAGTTGTAGTAAGGTAAACTTTTCACTTCCTTGCATAAACTCATCACCTTTCTTTGACACTACCTGATTTTGTTTAACAAAAGCGGATGTTCCTTTCTTCAAGCTTTCATTCATTTTTCTCACGGTAGCAGCATCCGATGGAGTTGAACCATCTTTCAGATTGGACAACACTTTTCCATGACAATCAATAACAGCATCATTATATAAAATACTTTATATATTTATATCTTTAATATCTTTAATATATTTTATATTAACACCATCACTTTCTTCTTTAGGATATCCAATATCGTTTATAGTATATTTATAAAAAGAAAATCCATCCTTTTTCTTTTCTGGTATTACAGAGTGCAAATAACGCTTATTGATTGTATCTGTATCATCAGTTGGATCTGCCACATTAGTTATTTTATAATTTAAAGCATTGTACATTTTTCCACTTTTAGTCTTTTGCAACAGTAAAGCATAATCCATCGCAGATAGCAAATAGCCTTTATTAACAACATCTCCATTGTTGACTGGTTTTGCAACATTAATAACCCTGTGAGATTTTGCATCATACAATTGGTTGTTGTCAAGCTTTAAACTTGTAAATGTTTCCTCCTTCACTGTTTTTAAATTTGTTGCATCTCCATCTTCTTCTGGATCTCTAACAAACTTTAAACGTTTATTATTTATGTTATAGTCACCTTCGGGTGTTTGCGGTAATCCACTTCTTTTTCTGTTTTCTCCAACTTGCACTCCTAACGCGGAGTATCGTCCGAACTTGTCGACGCTCATGTTAGAACTGACACATTATATCCTGCAACTCTTATATATCCGCGGACAATTATACAATTATGCCGCGATTCCTGAGTTCGTCAATCAGAGCTACCCATTCATTATTTAAACCTGTATGACCAGCTTCCATGGCTTCATGCAATAGTTTCATTCTATCAACCAATTTATTGATGTCGTTGTAGTAAATCACATTCGTATTGTATAGATTTTTCATCAATCCTTTACCAGATGTTGAAGTATCTCCTTTACTCTTTTTACCATGTTGTTCAAGAAGTGATAAATCCATAAGTGATAAAGATTTTCTTTTCAGTGGTTGTCTCACCGCTGGTGCAGTACGTAATGTTGGCAATTTTCGTGGAGGAAACAACTTTTTTATAACGATGTTATATTTTGTTGCACGTGAACGATTAATCATTGCATCCTTTAAGTAGTTTCTTTTATGAGCGTTAGTATTTTGTAGAATCTCCTTAAAAACACTTAAATCTTTGGATGAATATCTTAGTGGTATGTTTTTAAAAATTAATTCATATAATCCTTTTGTTCCTTTATATCTATGCTCACCAATAATGATGTAATCGTCTTGTGTTATTTCAAGCTTTGAATCGCCAATCTTCAATTCATTCCCATCAATTCTTGCTCCGTATACGTGTGATCTACTCAAATTCGGGTTTGATTTCATGTCATGTAGCATTTTCATTATATATTTTCTTCCAAGAGGTCCATGTTGTAATATATCGCTACTCAATTGAGTTAAATTTGGAATAGATTGTTCAGCTTCAGGTATTGGCTGTTCTTCTTCCTTTTCAACAATCGGTTCTTCTTCTTCTTTTGTTTCTTCTTGCTCACTAGCACTTGTATATGAATCATCATCTTCTTCTTTTTTTAATGCTTGTACTTCTTGTTTAGAAACTGGTAGTAAAACATCTCCTTCATAACGAGGTTTACCAATAGTTTCTGATATCTGTTTTAAAGGTTCCGTAATAGGTTTAAATGTAGTCTCTAGAAATTCTTCTCTTTCACTTAAACCTATCCTCAATGCACGATTCTTCATCCTAATAGAATCACTGAGTGATTTTATTTCTTTCAATAGTTTTTCTTGATTCACCATGTTTACACTGTGAAGTTCAACTTGTAACTAGATGTAGCATCGGTAGTTCAACGCATAAATACAAATTTATCCAACCCAATACGATATTTCCCTTTTTTAATATCTTCTTCCTTCATAATAACGAGAAAGCTATATTTCTCATTCTATGCTTTGCCACACATCTCTTTAAATTTTTCAAATGACATATCCGCATTTACATGATCATTATATATATGCTTTAAATTTGTTTCATCTTGCTTGAAGATGATCAACATATTTGCATTGTCTCTTATAAGTTGTTTTGGAATTTTACTGTATGTTTGACCAATGTAAATGCTATCAATATTATGATGTCTTCCCATAGCAAAATAATTCCTTATTGTGTCATGATTTTCACAAGAAACATCGTCAAATATAAAAATAGAAAATGGTTTTGCTTCATTTGGTTGCATAATTGTTTCACTGGCATTAAACTTGTAAAAATTTACTTCAGGTACACTTGCAAGTACTTTATCCAATAATTGATATTTTGGTTGTTGCAATGATTTTGAAAAAATGTATATATTGTTAAAACGCAATCCTTTAGGATTAGTTATAAGGTTAAAAACAACATTAGTTTTTCCACAATTTGAAGGACCAGTTATTAGACATCTTATCGTATTTGGTAGTAATTCGCCATGTTTTCCATGATTTAACTTATCATTGTCAACTGTCAATTCATCAATGTTATTGATATTAAATCGATCTTTTTGTTGTACAATCTCCATCTTGTATAAAGGTTAAACACACAATGAGCTATTAAACAACTATACTAAGTCTTTTGAAGGAATCCAAGAGTCTTCACTTTTATCAAACCCTAACCACCGGACTTTAACCATATCCTTTTTCCTTTGTAAAATCTTCTCGACAAGATATACATCACCGACTGTTGATTTCAACAATTCGTGTCCGTAAAATCCACCTTGAAGTAATTCACCCTTGTTATCCTTTAATAAATAGGTTTCAGGTATAGTTGGTTGCACTTTATAAATTGTAAATACTTCATTAGTCCAATTTGGTAGATATCTTTTACTAAATACACCTTTGTATTTGCTTATACGAACTTTATCGTTCACCTTGAACTTCTTTGGTTGCAATTTTTCCAATTTCGGTGTTGTATTATTTTTAATGCGTTGTAATACAATTTTGGCATTAGCACTATTTACCTGGATAGGTTTCATTCCAATGGTACGATGATATTTGTTGTTATACTCTTTTATAAGTTGTGGTAATATGTCATACCACACGTATGATCCTCGTTTTGAAAATTGTTTATCAAAAAAAAAAAAACAAAATCAAATCAAAACATAATTTATTTCATCCAATAAACAATACATAGGAAACAACATTACATTATTTGTATAACATGAAATGTAATCCTCACATAGGCCAAGCCTGTGCGTGAGGATGAGTCATACTGCTGCATACCAATGGAGCTCCCTAATTTTATCTGCATAACTATTTACCACTGGAATGACGGACGGACTGACGGAAAAACCCTAAACCCGCTGCCCACCCAACCCCTCCCCCTACTATCTCATTCTCGCACTCACACACACACCCACACACACTCTCACTTCCGCTCCTGTTGCATCCAGCACTTGTCCGCTGCTCTAAGTCATGATCTGTATTGTGATGAGATGAGTAGTTCAATGTTGTCCCTACCAGTCTGAAGTAACCACAATTTGACACGCTTCTTGTAAATGGACAAAGAGCAAGAGTCAAACGTCTTCAATGTGTTCGGTAAGTTCCTATATAAAACATGCAAAATATAGTAACAGTTTGTAACTGAGTAACTTTTAACAAGACGAGGGGTGTAGATGCCACCCGTCGATAAACTTCTAGTCGAGTACCTGTGGTTTACACTCTCAAATAATCCGTCATAGTGTTTATACATGTAAGTAAGTAGAGTCCTAACAAATAATTGTCTTATGTCAAGTACTGAAAAGTCATTGAAAAGTGCTTCTGACGGGTAGCGCCGACACCTACTCAAGGCAGCTTTGATTATTGCCTTTTGAGTGACCAACAATGGCTGAAGGGTTGATTTGAAGGCTCCTCCCCATGCTATAATAGCTCCTTCTAATAAAGACTGTACACGTCTTTATTATGCAAAATATGTGGTTTTAATTTCTTTTTCATTTAGAATGGAGCTTAGTTGATTAAATGCAAAAATACATTTTCTTAGTTTTTTGTTTAAATAGCTAATATGAGCAGACCAATTAAGTTTACTATCTATTACGACTCCCAAATATCGAAAATTATCAACCCTTTCAATGAATTGGCAGTCACATGAGGTGCAATTAACGTTGCCACATGCGTGTATCACCAGCCTATCCTCGAGGGTGCCCCCACGGTCAATCAACGAGATCGGCATGAATTTAGTTTTTGAAATGTTTAAAGTCAAAACGTTTTGGTCAAACCATTTTTTTATCTTAATAATATCCGTGGCAGCTGTGGTAAATAATTCGTCCCAGGATTTACTGTGGAATAAAAGGGCGCTGTCATCTGCAAAAAGAAATATGTTACATTTGACATTGATTTTACTTATATTGTTTATATAGATTAAAAAAAGCAAAGGTCCTAAATTACTTCCTTGAATAACACCATAGTCAACTCTTTTTCGATCACTATTATACCCATTTATTGTGACGTATTGTTCTCTGTTACTAAAATATGATTTGAACCAATTTAAAGAGGTATCCCTTATGCCAATTAACTCCAGTTTTGTGATCAATTTTGACCTGTCGACTGTGTCAAAAGCTTTGGCTAGATCTAGAAAAACTAACAAAATTTTCTCATCATTACTTATTGCAGTGTTTAGTTCTTTATTCAGGTCAAAAAGTGCATCATTAATGTTTTTGGATTTTCTAAAACCATATTGAAAATTAGTTAGAATGTTATTGTCGTCGAGATACTTAGTGAGCTGATCTTTAACTACTTTCTCAATAATCTTGGTGAACACGCTCAGAAGGGAGATAGGTCGGAAATTTGACACGCATGTGACGTCATTGGCTTTGTACAAAGGCACAACCTTCGCTACCTTGAAGGCATCAGGAAACTCTCCAGTCCGTAAACTTGTATTTATTATGTGTAATAGTGGCTTGCTGAAAGTAGTAAAATGTTCTTTAAGTAGAGCAGCAGACACACAGTCATAACCTGGAGCCGAGTTACCGCGCAGACCGTCGATATAAGTCTTAAGTTCAGTCTCAGTGATAGTTTTCAGTGTAAAAACAGAGTCCAGTGCATAGTCGCTGTCGTTGACGATAGGTGGTCCAGAGGCGTCAATCGCACGAGCGAGGTTGCTGCCAACGTTAGTGAAATAGTCATTGAATTCATCCGCTACTTCTTTCCCAACATTGCTGTTTGGGAGATAATGTCGATTAACTGTAAACTTAGTAAGTGGAAAAGATTCTTTATTTGTACCTCTCCCAGCAAGTTCGTTGAGTGTCTGCCAAAATTTTTTGGGATTATTGGAATTTAAGTTCAGTTTTTGTCTGTAGTAGTCTTTCTTTACACTTTTAATTAAACAAGTTAAATAATTACGATATCGAACAAAATATCGTTTAAGTTGAACATTAAATGGTTGTTTTTTTACGAGTTTACTTAACCTATCACGGTTGCGGATTGATCGAATAAGTCCTTGAGTAATCCATGGTTTTATTTTTCTTAAACGCGGGGGTACTGTTTGCTTAGTTTTGGTAGACATTTCCATGCAATTTTTTATAATTTCAAAAAATTTGTCTGTGGCCTCATTCAAGTTGTTAGTACTAGTAACAGTGTTCCAGTTACAGTTAGTGATTAGTTTGTGTAAAATTTTATGGTCCAAGTACGTGTCACGGCCACTAACAGATTGCGCTGCTGAATAACCATAATCGATATCCATGCACACACTGTAGTGATCCGTTACTTCCGTTTTAGTTACAAAGGTTCGTAAACAGTTGTAGTCATGGTGATGTACAAATATGTGGTCAATGCAAGTTTTACTGTCGCCCTGTACTCGAGTGGGTTTGTCAATACCACACATGAAACCAGCAGCGTATTATACATCGCACCTTTTAATGTTCTATTGAATCTTTCAATTATTGAAGCTTTAACTTCAGAATTTGTAGAATAATGATTTATTTGATATTTCTTCATCAAAGCTCCAAAGTCTTTATTAAAATATTCTTTTCCATCATCGGTCTGTAGATGTTTAATTTTAAATTTATTTCTTTGTATTGTGGTTTCCATAGCTTTTGTAACACTTTTACCAGTCTTATCCTTCAATGGTAAAGCGTCAGCTATTTTAGTAAAACAGTCTATAATTGTTAAAATATATTTAAATCCTTTGTTTAATTTACTGTGCGGTATCATTTCAATGAGATCAGCTTGATAAAGATCATTCATTCCTTTAATGATTGTACTTCTTCTTGGAAATCTTCTTCTTGCTGGTTTATGTAGTTCATTTACAATCTTGTCCTTCACACTTTCCATCTTCAGATGTTGCTTGTACACCGCATGTAAAAATACTGATCCATAGAATAGTTTATTCTCATTTATATAGTTTGAATATAGGTCAAGGCCATTTCATATAAGTGTAAAAAAGAGGGAACATGGCATTGGGCTTGCCATGTCCCCTCTTCTTTACGGAAAGGAAAAAGGAAGAAGGTAGAGGACGAAGAATAGGTTTACTGGTCGATAGGGTTTAGAGAGTAGTGGCCGAATGGTAAAGTATTAATTTTATCTTCTAAAATATGGCGCTTGTCATCTTTGTAGCTTAATGCCCACTTTGTTTGTTTGACACTAAAAAGTTGATGATTATAACTTCTAATAGTGTTAAACGTTGCAGTTGTTTCAACATTTTCAAACAAACATCTTTTATAATGTTCAAACTGTACGTTCTTCTTAAGAAAAGAAGTTTTTATTCCTTTGGCCTTCTTCGTGACTTGATGTTCGTTCCTCTCATTTATGTACAGTTGAAACGAATACAGTTTGGACATTAATGCTACAATTTCCATCATTGGCACACCATTCGTTTCATCTTTAAATTTTCCCAATACTTTCTTGTTTCTGTCATAGTCGTAATTTGGATGATCCTTAGGATAATCAGAAAAGTCGAAATCATCTTTATATATAAAGGTGCGTAGATCTTCATACATGTCATTTGTTTTAATCCAGTAAATTAGTGCATCCGTATCCATATATGCAATACCAATGTTCTCTCTTCCATAATAGTTAACCATCTTCTTATAATGAAACTCGTACATATGTGTTTTTGAAATATCCAAGATTGACATTCCAAGATACAAAGGACGATCCATTTCAACTGACTTCTTGTTCATGGAAATAACAACTAGATTTTCATTAATAATTACAGATGAACCAAAGTTTGGTTGTTGCACCAATTTCTGTAATTTTACTGGATCAGTTACCAATTTGATATCCTTATGTTTCCTTTTGTTTTCCAAAGTCTTGCCAAATATTGCGTTATTCATTAATTTGAAAAAATCTTTTTGAAAACTTGATGTAGCGGTGGCTCTTCTTCTTGTGTTGTTGTCGATGTAAGGTTTTAACCAACAAGATTGAGAAAATTGTAGTACTCGATTAATTTTTGTAATTCTCAATCCTAAGTCTAAAGCTTGTTGTATCATCCAGTAGTGTCCAACATATCGAGACTTGTCGGTTAAAGTCATCATTAATTTCGGCCATCTTCCAGTAGGGGAAATTTCAGTCTTTGGAAGAAGTGGTAAATCGTAATGATGATCGTGAAGATGTTCAGGATATTCAAAATCAACATCAAAAATGTAACCAGTTTCACCATGCTTTGGTAAATCCATAATGTTTCCAATCGATTCTGGATCTATCCATTTAAAATTATCATATGGAAGGGGATTTGACATTGCCCATCCGTATAAGTTATTTGCATCGAAATAACCTAGGAATGTTGTTGGTTTTGATGCATCATAATCGGGCAGATACTTGTTATTCGCCTTAACATGTCTGGTTACACTTTGTGTCAATCCCCCTCGAACTCCTGATTCTAACATCAAAACTATATCTACATCAGTAAGGAGTTGTAATTTACAATTTGTTTCTTTCAACATGGCTTGCCATGCTAGTCCAGGTGAAGTGTATGAATGAAGAGGGTCCAATCCATATGCTGCAAAACACGTATTTCTAAATTCTTCCATTATATCACATAATAAAGTGACATATAATTTAACATACAAATCTGAATATTCTCCCAATGTTGTAAATCCTAATTCATTCCATACTTTACATGCATGATCATAATCCTCTTGAGATATGTCCATGTTGTATAATTTACTTTTGAATTCTTCTTTTGGCGGAAGTGATGTTTCATTAAATTTTTCTAAACTGTCTATATAATCATATGGGAAAACACCTTTCCGAAGTACGAGATCCAGTTTGTCGTTACTTACAATCTTCTTTGATTCAATAAAATCTTTCTTCCTTAAATTTTCAAAAGTTTAGACAAACTCGATGGCATAAATCGGTAGGAGTCTAAGAATCTTAATTTGACATTTCCAACTGTTTTAGAGAAACTTATAAATTTTTTTGAAGTTTCAGCCAACACATCTATTGAACCATTGTCTCTTCCTAATTCAGGTATTATAAAATGAGCATCATACCCACTGAGGTTATGCAGAACCACAGGAATAAATAGTGGTAAACGATAGCTCAAATTGCATTTATTACAAGCAGCACCCCTGTAATAACCTGTAAGGTGGTCATGATCTTTAACTTTATAATTGTCATTGGTAAATTCATTTTTACATAAGAAACAATGAGTTGCATTTTCATGTTGAATTTCCTCTTCTTCCTCCATCGGTTTCATTGGTACGATATTCGTATATAATCTTTGTACATTTTCAGCTATTAAATATAAATGGTCAAGAAATATTGTTTCCACATTTTCACCACGATATACTAAAGGTTCTGAAGTTAATCCATATTGGTTTAAATGTTCTTCTGATAATGTTGATTTAACCATTAAACAAAAACTATTTGGTTTGTGCATTTGATATTTGACACTTTTTCTAGCTTCACAATTTTCATCTTCTATAGGAATTAGTGTTGATTCAAAGTCCGCATATACAACTATAGGGATACGGTATTGATGATGAACCTTTTGAAATGTAACAAATGCTCTGTTTTCCGAAGGTAAATTAATCTTTGCTTCATAATTATTGTTACATAGCCTTTTGTGCTCTTGTAACCATTCTCTTCCTTGTCTTCCTTCTCGTTGAAAATTAAAACATCTCTTGCAAATTATCTTTCTGTGTCGATCTTTAGAAAGTTGCTTGTTAACAAGAGAGTCGAATTTTTTTATGTACACATAGTGAGACACATCTCCTCGCGTTAGTAGTAGTAAATCCGTATGATCTGGTAGCTCTTCTTTTACAACACGTAAAGGATACACTTTGTTTGAACTATCTAATGCAAAAACATTGATAGATGTACCAGGATTTTTCTTCTCAAATTTTGATATATCTTTCAGTGATACAGGGTAAGTAATTCCTTGAAAATTGTACATATGTCTTTGATTTTCATAGTGTTGGTTAGTTTTATCAAAATTATTTGGTACAAACTTAGATGTCATTGCATATCTAAAACATTCATTATCTTGATTTTTCACATTAATACATGATCTTGTATCCTTAATTCTTTTGGGCAAAGGAATGTAACTAGATCCCATTAGTCCATATCCATGTTTGTGAACTCTTATATCTAATACTTCAATACTTGTAAGACTCCATCCGGATCCTCTTCCTTCGTGTTCCTGAATTTTGGTTAATATTTCTTCTATACAGTTTTCAACTATTGAATCAATGTCTGAACTTTCCATAATGGTTCGGTTTTTTGTTATGAATCCTCTTGGTGATAATTCTTCTTGTACATTTATAAACATAGCTTCTAGTAGTAAACCAAATTTAAGAAAGTTTAATCTTTTCAATTCTTCTTTTAAAGTTTTACTTATGATTGGTTTTGCTTCTCTAATAAATTCTTCTAGCTTCAAGTTTTCATTTTGAATCTTATGATGCATTACTACTTTACCAGGTAATGCAAATACTTGTAGATTCGGTAAAGTAGTTGAAGATGTTGCTGTTATTTCATCTTGTTCTTCTTCTTGTTCTTCTTGTTGTTCTTGTTGTTCTTGTTGTTCTTGTTTTTCTTCTGGGTTATTGTGAATTAGTTCTTTATGACAGTCTAATAGAATTTCATCGTGAAACGATTCCAAACATTTATCGCAACGATACATGTTGAGATGTTTACTCTTCGAAATTTCACCAAGAAATGAAATGGGCTCTCACGTTCCTCCTTTTATAACGGTTCCCCCACCACCATTTCATCTTCTTCTTTACTATCCAAGGAAATTAAACGTTTTGAACAAAATATTAACCTTCTACAAACTAATTGTTCATTCGTGTTCTTTATTCCCATTGGAGTTTTAGTATATACTTCTTCATATTTAAACTTTAACTAACTTTCCCCCACCCAACTAATTTTAGTTACTTTTAAAACCAAACACCCGCCCTCCAAACATCTGTTAGGACAGATGTTATGGGACAGATGTTGAAAGCACAAATGTTGGGGTGGAAATGGCTAGAGCACAGACACTTGGTTGAACTAAATTTGCGCATAAATTAACTAGACTTGAACTAAAAATTCGCATAAATTAAAAGTTAGTTCAAAACTAAAATTCGACAGTGTTAAAAAAAACTCTAACAGTTGAACAAAAATAAACGTTAGTTCAAAACTGAAATTCAACAGTGTTAACCAAATTCTAACAGTCGAACAAATAGGTCAAGGTAATCCAATTTAACGCGAGAACGAGGAATAGAGCACTAAGTGGCATGTTAGTCCATTACCACAAAGTGATCTATTCCTCGCTCTCTATTCTACATCTACTTTTTTAGGTTTACTTATTTATATTAAAATGTTCAAATTTTACTATGTAGAATGTCCATTCTCGCTCTTCAACTCTTCGATTGTTTTTAGCAATTGTAACAAATATTCGTTAGTTTTCACCAAAGTCTTTATTTTGCTACATCCAATTTCAATAGAAGGTATTATAAGTTGTAATTTTATAAGTTCAATCTTTTCTTTCTTGCGAATTTCTCGTTTTATTATGTTGTTCCTTATTTTTGCTGAAGATTTAAACTCCATGTTGTTTCTGCTAAAGCCACAATAATAAAAGTCTCTTCAAACAACCTGCATTTATACACATTCCCCCACCATTTTATAATCCCCACTCCTTTCCCCTTCTTTATAGGATTTGAAAGGGATAGGGTGTAGGGTGGGGGAAGGGTAATTTTGTTATTACACTAGTTATGCAAGAAAATAGCCGCCAGTGTCCACACCTTGTTCATAGCACTCCATCATAGTTTGTGCCCACTGCAACATGCGGTCTCTGTCATTTGGTGTGACAAGGAAAGAATGACTATCACCATACAATATAAAAGAGTCAATTCGTACATAACATCCTGAGTCCAACCATTTATTAGCTTCAGCCATAAACTTTTCTATTGTACCAAATGGAAATTGTGGATCAATTGCTATGACTTTACGTTCTTCACTAAGTTCAACAGTATAATCATTATCGTCCTCATCATCTTCACTTTCACTGTTGTTACTTAAAGTGTCTTCAGATTGTTCAAAAACATCAGAAATTTTGGAAGAATTGAAAGTTTCATTCAGATGAGGAGGCATTTTGAAGCAAGAAATATTGTAAACAGCAGAGACGAAACGACAAGAGCGGCGTGTAGAAAAAAAATAAAAGAGTGACCAACGCTTGCTCCGCTTTTATAATAGTATGCAAATGAGGGGTAGGAGCTGACCTTGACCCGTCAGCAACCCAAAGGAGTGGGGGGAAGTACCTTTCTTACTACTCGGATGGAAGTAGGTTAGTAGGTCACAGGACTTAGAGTGTTAAAAAATAATGGGGGAGAAACACAACGCTATAACGCATTGTGTTTCTCCCCCATTATTTTTTAAGCAACAATTTGGAAAAAACTATGTGAATTTACTTTCTACGCCCCCACCTTGTAATACCATCCACTTTGTGTCTGAGGAGATAGTCTTTAGAGTCTAACTCATAAACAGATTTCTCTTTGCGCAAGGATTCAATTACTTTAATATTATATTTTTCGCCGTTACAACTTGCCAAAATGTGTTCGTTGTCAATAACACTTTCAAAAAAATAAACACAACCTCTCTTAAGCCTATTTCTTTTCACACCAATAATTTTGGATTGGTATTCAATAGTGGGGGTTTCTGTCAGTTGTGGTTCAGAAAGGTGTTTCACGGCAAAAACTTTCGTTTTTAACACATTTCCTCCCACAAGCTTATCCTTTCTTAATTCCCCTAGTGAGCACTTCAGGGCAAGTAGTGGGACGGCTAAATGCCCTACGACGCTCTTCTTGTAATAATTGAAATTGCTCTGAAGGAGCAGGCTTAGGAGCAGGTTTGGGAGTAGGCTTAGTGGATTTAGTTTTATGATAGGTGTGGTCTTCAGGCATAGTAAGTGGTGGGGTAGGAGGCAATGGTGACAGTGGAATGACAGGTGTACTAAGACGATGAAGCAAAGTTTCAAATGAAGGGGTATTAGAACGGGGAGCTGGCTTCTGTGGTGGCGGCATGATGGTTGATGGCGGTGTGGAGTCGTTTGAAAGCAAAGTAGAAGGCGAAGGCGGTGAAAAAATGCTTCGAAGTTTAGAAGTCTTGGTAGGCGGAAGAATAGTGCCAGAAGTTGAAGGTTGGGATCCAAGTTGCTTCTTGTACCAGTCAGGAGGATTTTTCAGACGAAGAGTTTTCTTAAGTGCAGTAACAGCCGTAGTAGAAGTTGAAGTAGAAGTAGAAGTTGTAGTTGGCAGAGATGACATGGTTGTGGCTCCAAGTTCGCAGCGTAACGTCTGGAATCAGAATGAAATGTTAGCCGCAGTCGGTGCGTCTTTTATAACAATATGCAAATGAGAGGGGTAGCAGCTGGCCGAGACTGATTATTGACCTGGGAGGTGGGGGAAAAGGGGAAAGAGAAGGTATTTATTTCAAATAATTCGCATAACTTTTTACTAAAATAAGATAACCAAATTCTTCTTTTACCTAAATGTTTGTCTTACATAGACCTTTTCAATGATGTATCGCTTGTCCAAATCCGTCAATCCGTTATCAAGTTATAGCCATTTTAATTTTTCAGGTCATGACCGGTCATTCACCCGGAGTAGTGGGGGAAGGAGTGGGGGTAGGAGTGGGGGAAGGGGGGGGGAATCGACTCCATTTTTTCGGCGGGGGGGAGGGGGGGGATCGACTCCTTTTTTTTCGATGGGGGGGAGGGGGGGAGGGGGGGGATCGACCCCATTTTTTCGGCGGGGGGGAAGGGGTTGGGGAATCGACTCCATTTTTTCGGCGGTTTGGGGAGGGGAGGGGGATCGACTCCATTTTTTCAGCGGGGGGGGAGGGGAGGGGGGGAGGGGGGGATCGACTCCATTTTTTCGGTGGGGGGGGAAGGGGGGGTCATTGACCTTTCAAAAAGTAGGTCAAGGTCACTCAAGACTTATAAAAAACCAAGGTGATGGGAACAGTAATACTGTTCCCACCACCCTGTTTGCCTAACGGGTTCCCACTCCCAACCCACTAGTTACGTTCTGCAAGGGAGGCCCTGGTCCGTCCGCATCAAAGCGTAACGTCCCTGTCCGCATCAAAGCGTAACGCTAAATAGGGAAACTGGAACAGCTAATGGAGAAACGCAACTCTAACCCCACCCAAACTAATCCCACCCATCATATTCCTAAACAAAATGCAAAAACCTAGTCCGCTTACCTACAATTTGGGGGGAGGGGGGGTCATTGACCTTTCCGGTCATTGCCCCAAAACCCCCTACTACTCAGGTGAAAGTCGGTCATCAGCGGCAGCTGCCCGGAGTAATTGCTATAAAAACCAGGTAGTTGGCTCGGGCATCTGCCCAGGGAAGTGGGCCGCTGCTAGGCTATAAAACTAGACTGCTCATTTGCGCCGCGACCATTAACTTACTGGCTTTCATGTTGATTGCATCGTTATAGCTACTACATTATTTACGTTCATTTACTTCTAACCTTACCACATAGTGTTTCATTACTACATATTGTTTAGTTAATTCTAACCTATAACTCTATTTTGTTAGTACATGACATTCTGTTTCATTTATCTCTTTATAACATATTTTATTTCTCAGTCTTCTTTTGACTTCAACATATAACACACCTCCTGTAATGGTTGCGCAGAGTTTAAAATTGAAACTGTTGCGAACACAACACATATTACAAAATAATTCTAAACTTTCAGTTTCAAAGTCTAAAACTAATTTAAGTAAAGTAAGAAAGCGGTACAGTTTTAACCCATTATACTCTTCAACAACTTCACGGGTTAATGTTAATGATAGTATTATTCATGACATCTTGCGTTATATGTTACACTTCAACAATTTTGAACTTGTTACACCTATCGACTGTGTTCAACAAGTTTTTTTATTTTACCCCCACTATTCCTTATATAAGTGCTCTCACCACAATTCCTACTTTATACTCCTCTATTCTCTACAGCTGAGCTAAGATTTGAGGTTAGAATTATCCATGGCGGCCGCCATGTCTGGTTCAGTTTTACCACATAGAGTCGGCGACCGGTTATTGGTCTAAAGGAGTGGGGGAAGGGGTGGTGGGGGAAGGTTGCCATTTTATAAGCCCTCTCCCTAGGCGGCGCTTCTCATTCGATCGCCAACTTTCAAACGATAAACACCTCTCCCATGGCACGAATCAATTATCCCGCTATCACCAACTACTTCAACTTAAAACTATTTCTGGTGATAGTTGGATAGAATTTTTAAAAACTTACTCTGGATGACCTTGACATATTTTCCACATCCCAGTTATAAGTTTGAATTTCAATTTTGAACTAACTCTTAATTTTTCTTCAACTGTTAGAGTTTCGTTAACCCCGACGAATTTTAATTTTGAACTAACTTTTAATTTTATGCGCAAATTCACTTCACCCTAACGCCAACACTATCGCCATCTCCACCCCAACCTATATGGCATAACATATAACTACAGCATCTCATATATACCCTCTAACCCCCACCGGAAGCTATGTGACATGGCAGCTGGCGCCAGCTGCCACGTCACGTGGCTCGGGGGGCACGTGGCCGATTTTAAAAGTGGCCAAATCCCACTACTATCATCCTACACTCATCTATCATTCATATTCAGGTTAAAATACCCACTATGTGAGGTCCCTGTCAAGATAGTGATATAGTGATATAGTGATAGTTAATCATTTATTTGAGTTTGTTATCTAAACTATAGTTTTTACCTGAACTTGTTAAAAACGTATACACTTCAGGAAAAGCATCTATTTTAGTTTAACGAACATTAACTATATTACATCAAAAAGGCTGATGGGAAATTCTACAATGATTAGAGAGAACCCTTTGATGAACACACAAACATACTCTTGTTAATGTTCATTTAATCAATAGTTAACAATTCAACAATCCTATGTTTATTTTTTGGTACACTACCATATTGTAACATTTTCTTTTCCTCCTTCTTAATTGCAATCAATATCACAGTATCTCAAAATGTTATGCTTAAAACAATTTTTTTTGTTTTTTTGTAAATTTTTACCGTCGTTTATAAGCATGCCTAATCACTGTCAACACATTGAGCATTTTGTAAATTATTCATTACAAACCATTTAAACTTAAATTTTTTACTAATATCAATTCTGTAACCATAAATTTTGTTAGTCGTGATTTTTAGCTTAAAAAAAGAAAATAACCCCAATAAAATTAAGAACTATTCCATAAATAAGTTAAGATATGGGGGGTGATGTTGTTCTTGTCCGCAGCATTCTATTAAAGCTGCACGTACTCCCCGGGTGGTGCTAAACGAACAACAATTTTTGGCAGCTGAACTATTACGCACGTGATCTCTCAGCTATGCCAGCTGCCAGACCAAATCCAAACGGAAATTTCAAGGGCCGATTTTAAACGTATTGACTCAGCTGCTTTGTACAGCAGATCTTTTATTTATTTTATTATTATTATTTAAAATGTTAGCTGGCTATGATAGCCATACGATACATACATATTTAAAATATCATTGGGAACCCCGAATCTACAAACTAAAGGAGTTATTTAACTGTAATAAAATATAAAAAATCAAACTACTTATATATGTTTTAAAATGTAATAGAAGTAATGATATAATAGTTAAACTATCCTGCAAAATAGGAATGTAAAATATTTTACATCTTACAACAATCAATTTAAATACAATTTTAATTATTGGAATCAAACTGAAAATATGAGCTAGGGTGTGTTAGGAGTCTAAATAAGTAATACAGTTATCTAATGCATTACATTCCACCCAATAACGAAGAATACTTGTTTTACGGTGCAATGAGTCGCAAATACGCGTGTTTAGCGAAGCTACTAGGCATTTGCTGCGACCATAAAACATCGAGCAGATAAGAGCTTGGCAATTGAAACATTTTAAACAAATAAATATCCATGTTAAAATTATATTTGCAAAAAGATTAGTTCGATCACAACAACTGTATAATTACTTATTTACACTTTATTCAAATGCGATGGACACTATGGAGTTATTAGTTGGTTTATTACTTATAGTTATAATCAAAACACTTTTGAGCAATACAAATTTATGTCTACAAGACATTGTAGTTAATGTACTATAAAAAAACCATCGATGAAAAATACGAAGTAGGAGAACACAATAAAGTTATGTTTTAAAATAATAAAAAAAATAACTAGGGAACAATAACACATTTTCTTTTAATTGCATATCATACTATTATTTCGTGTACATTAAGTACTGCATTCGGTGTTTCAGAAAAAAATTTAAAGACTTCGTAGTAAAAACCATAAGAAAAAGAATCATTAATGTTTGTCCTAAATATCTTTGATAACCTTCTAGTCTTATATCCTTAAAACAGTAAATTTTTCAATATATTATAAAAAGCAAAATGGTTGACAAATTTAATTATTAAAACATAAATACTAATATTTTAATGATCAGATGAAGAATAATTTCTATTTTCATTTTCTCAACAGAAGAAATGATTTTTTTATACATAATCATTGAAAATTTAGAATTTAAATTAGTATTGCAATATATTCAATAAAAAGTTGGCAATATCTGCATTATTCGTGGCACAATCTTTAAACTTTTGGTATTAAGGTTAAGATGATTGAAAGTTTGAACCGTTTGTTTCAAGTAACATTTTCATATAAAATAATTATTTTAATTTGTAAATGCTTTAGATAATTTAAATGACCATTTTTTACAAAGGAAAAAAATTATCCTGAAACTGACTATTGTTGGAATAAAAGTCTATACCAAATGTGAACTTAATAAAACAATAAGTAAGGAAAATAAAAATTAATAATTTTAAAGAACAATATGGTAGCTAGTTGTATAACAAAGCACTATACGACATGTTAAAATAAACTTGAATCTTTGTGCAAGTAACCAAATCTCGCAGTACTAAAACGTTTTTTTAACGAAACTGTATATATACAGTTCATGTACATACAGTAACTTATATTGTATGGTTTTATTGCCATATGTAAGACATGGAATAATATATATGAAGTCTACTCTATATTCTCGCAATATTACGATATAAATTATAGTCTATTTTTATTTATTTATTTATTTTTCATTGCCAAGAGAGGGGCGAACCATTCAAGATAAAATATAATGGAGCCCGTGTTACTGGCATATGACGTATGCAAAGTTGGTAACAAAGGTGAAGGCAAGTAAATCGATTACAGGATTGGACAGTGTGGACGAAGGTTTATTGTATCAGGGATAATAAATCGGCCACGTGCATAAACAAGGATAATGATAGTAGGCCTCCTGGGAGTATAACCCAGCCCTCTGATTGGTCGAGAGCAGGTCACGTGACCGATGACGTCATCACGCCCCGCCTTCTGGTCGAGAGCAAGTCACGTGACCGATGACGTCATCAGGCCACGCCCCCAAGATGGCGGCCTTCTAGACCACGCCCCCGGCGGCGGGAAATTACCTCACCACGTGTTTGACCTTGTGATCCAAGATGGCTTCCTAACCTCACTTTTGCCATGTGTTTGACCACGTCTGTAACTACAGGAATAAAATTTTCACTGTGGACCGCCGGGGTTTGAACCCGGGCCGCCAAGTTGGTGCGCCGCAACGCTGACCACTAGGCTACCACACTATTGAGTGTTTCAAATTGTCTGGTGATGCTATAGCAGAGTGTATGGATCAGAGTGTGGCAGCACTGGCGGTAAATTCCAATGAAGTGTTTTTATTGAATTTCAGCTTTTATAATTGAATTATATATGTGAAAAATATATATGTTATACACTACGTATGGAGGTATGTTTATGCTAAATTTTAATGAAATTGAATAAAAAATGAGACCTCCAATAAATGTTAAAGTTTCGGGGTTGAAGGTATATTGTATTATTTTTACCCCTAACTATACTGAGCGAAATCCAAAATGTAATCATACAAGGTAGTATACCTTAACTAGATACTCCATAAAATTTTTCAACATTTATAATTAAATTATAAGGTTGTTATATATAAATTAGCATAAGGGTAGATTTTTAAAAAACTAGGGGTGGTTTTTTGTTGGGGTGTTAAACGGAGGTAGTGTACATGGTAAACTATTTATGTACCAAATTTGAACCTTGAAAGTAGAATAGAAGCTGAGATATAAGTGAAAAACCAAACAGGGTAAATTTCATCCCCCACTAAAAATTTAAGTATAATTTGTCGATTTAACATTAAAAACGCTTGAAAATGACGTCCCAGATAATTCTGACCATTTTTATAATTTTTTAATATAGGGGTGGTTTTGGGGGTAGTTCACCCCCTAGTGTATTATAGAACTTTGACAATTAAAGCTATGCACCCTTGTACCAAGTTTTGTTCAAATACACCAAAGGATAATGGAGATATAGTGTTAAAACTAAGTAGTGATGTACAACTAAATAAAGATGTACAGTAGTGGCCAACTAAATGAATAAAGAACAGTAGTTGCCCACAAGGAAAATGTATGAGCCAGCGCGCCGCACACGGCGAGATTCCTTATATGGATCTAGACTCATTATTTATACAGTCAGACGAGTTTTTGTCATGGGTTGCCGCCAAGACGCATTATATATGCAGACGGTGGAATTTATGGCCAATTATCTGAGCGCACCGAGACTCATTATTTATACAGTCAGACGGATATATGTTTTTTTCTGGGACAATTCTTGGAAAATTCCCAGTAAACGCATTTACTAAGAGCATAACTTGTGATTATCTTGACATCCTATCTAAATTATTGCTTGTCGGCTCCTTTAATCATACGGCCAGACGGTTAATACGCCTGGTGCAGAACCAGTTTACATACCACTTAATGATTCAAACTGTGGGAACGTTGGGATACGCCCAGGTCTGGTCCGCCATATAAGCCGGTACTTCGGACTCCAGCAGCATTCACTCTCCGTCTGGCGTTAGTACCTGGTTATTCAGTGTGACGTTTCTCGGACTTGTGTTTTTGTAGTGTTTTCTGGTGTCTCAGGTTAGTAATATAAAGTTATATTTTAAAATATTTTTATTATAATTTTTTATTTTTATAATTACAAATCTTTTGCCACTATCTCTTCTTCGTGGTCCTGTGAACAAACAAGATAGCGCTTTAGTTTTGCACACAAGCTAATCTAAGTTCACTAAGGTTAACAACCAATAGTTTCCTGTTGCGTAATCTTAGCTGTTTGTTAGTTTTGTCCGTTGGGTTGAATTTTCAAATTTTATCAATACCTGGTGGAAAGGTCATAAAGGTCACCAATATATAAAGCGTGCAATAAGCTCTGAATTTCTCTTTACTTTTAAGCTCTCGTGTGAGAAAGGTGTCCCACAAGTTTTAAATAAAATATTTTAATTGTTTGTTAGTTTTGTCTATTGCGTAATTTCAACTGTTTTGGCCTGCTCTTTCAAGTGTCCCAGTGATTTTTTAATAACATATTTTCTGTTAAATGGAGCCAATTAACGTTGCCCATACCAGTGAGACGTACGTCCGTCGTTTCAGAGTTCATGGGCAAAAAACTGTTTTTAAATTTAATGCACCTCCGGAGGGGGTGACCGAGATTGAATGGTTGAGACGTGGGTTTTCTAGTTTGGTGGAGAAAATGAAAGCCGATGCATCTGATGGGGATCAACTGGGGTTTACACTACGCAGTTTAAATTTAAAAAGTAAAGAGCCTGGGTTTGTAAATTTCCGTCCAGCTTCTGAGGTGGATGGTGATGTGCTCTGGGAGATTTTTGGCGGTATTCTCCAGAGTAACGCCGATTCTATCACCTCAGCCGATACGTTCCAAGTCGAATGTACTCGTGTCAATCTCCCCGTTGGCACCGGTAGAATACGGCCAGGGATGTTTATAAATTTCAATGAAGAATGTCACAAACGGCGGGGTATCATTGCTATAAATAACAAAGACCGACTCTGCCTGCCCAGAGCAATCGTTGTGGCTAAAGCTAAGGCTAAAGGAAGCTCTGAGTTTCAGGCCATTCGTCAAGATAGACGGAACAGACAGCTTAACAAGGCGACAAAACTGATGCAAAAGGCCAGGGTGGAAATACCTGAAGAGGGGGCCGGTGTACAGGAACTTGCAAAATTTCAAGAACACCTTAAAAAGTATAAGATCACCGTGTACAATTATGACGCCAGAGGCAGGGACGTATATTATGAAGGAAACAACCCTGAAGCGCAGTATAAAATCAATCTGTTATTTCATAATGGGCACTTTAACGTGATCACTTCTTTGACGGCTGCCTTTGCTTGTACCTACTATTGTGAACCCTGCCATATACCTTACAGCAATAAGGGAGAACATAGATGCACACACATTTGTCCCGAATGCCAAACTGTCTCTCCACCTTGTGTTCAAGACAATGAGGGGGTACTGTGTCCTGAATGTAATTTGACTTTGAAGAACCGCATTTGTTTTCTGGCCCACAAGAAGGAGCGCTGCAAATCAGTCAAGAAATGTTTGGACTGCAATAAATTGATTAGCTTAAGGCATAGGAAATCCCCGCATGTCTGTGGCGAAGTCTTTTGTGTGATTTGTAGGGAGTTTATGCCGCCAGAACATCAGTGCTTTATGAAAGTGGACACAAACCGGCCCAAAACAGAAAATTCATTGTACATATTTTTTGACCTGGAGACACGTCAAGATGAACCTCTTACGGCTGACGATCCCGAGACAAAGGTGCACAAGGTCAATCTGTGTGTCTCTCAACAGTACTGTTGGAAGTGCATTGAGGGGCAAGATTGTGACACTTGTGCAGATCGCACTAGGATATTCAGAGAGGAGCCCATTGCTAGATTTGTTGACTATGTATTGGAGTCCCGCAAAAAGTTTAAGAATGTATGCGTGATTGCTCACAATGGTCAGGGATTCGACTTTCAATTTATTTTGAAATATATCATAGAGGAAACGAAATTCACCCCTGAGTTAATCATGCGTGGGACGAAAGTAGTACTCCTGAAGTTTGACAAGGTGCGCTTTGTCGACTCATTGAACTACTTTCCAATGGCCCTCTCTGCATTGCCGAAAGCCTTTGACCTTCCTCCAGAGCGTAAAAAGGGTTATTTCCCCCATCTGTTCAACACCCTTGAAAATCAGAGTTATGTCGGACCTATCCCAGCTAAACAATTCTATTGTCCCGACACAATGTTTGAGAAAACCTATAAAGACTTTGAAAATTGGCACAATGAACAGGTGGCTCAAAATTACATTTTTGATTTTCAAAAGGAACTTATTGAATATTGCATTTCCGATGTTGAAATTCTAGCCCAAGCGTGCATTAAATTCAGACAACTTTTCATGCAGGAATGCAATGTAGAGCCCTTCCTAGAGTCCGTTACGATCGCGAGCGCTTGTAACTTAGCGTTCAGACGTAACTTTTTAAAACCCAACACGATTGGTCTTGTTCCTAAAAACGGTTATCGTATGGCCGACAACCAGTCTGCCATTGCATTGCAATGGTTGACCTGGGAGGAAGACCAGCGAAATGTTTCCATTCAGCACGCTGGGCGTGGGAGAGAGAAGAAAATTGAAGGAATGAAAGTGGACGGGTTTGATGGTGATCGCATTTATGAGTTCCATGGTTGTTATTTCCATGGATGTCCTAAATGCTTTCCCTACAAACGAGAGGAGCCTCTGAAGGAGGACCCTTCTGACAGCCTACATCTCAGATATGAGAAGACGAAAGTGAAAATTCAAAAACTCTCTGAGACCCCTTATGAGGTAGTTGAGATGTGGGAGTGTGATTTTAGGAAAATTAAAAGTGACAAAAAACTTACGTATTTAAATTCCCTACCAATCCTCAACTCTCTCCCGCTTGAACCACGAAACGCCTTTTTTGGAGGAAGGACAGGCAATGCTAAGACATACCACAAGTGCGGAGAAGGAGAGACGATACAATATGTTGATGTCTGCTCCTTATACCCCTATGTATGCAAAAGAGGACACTACCCCCTAGGACACCCCACCGTACATGTAGGGGACAGAGTTTGCCGAGAGCTAGGGTTGGATGTAAACGGCCTAATTAAATGCAAAGTGCTGCCCCCACTTGACCTCTACCACCCAGTTCTACCAACAAGGATGAATGATAAATTGATGTTTGTACTGTGTCGTAAATGCGGGGAACAGATGAACCAAGAAGATTGTATTCACAGCAGTGATGAAAGAGCCCTGACCGGTACATGGACGATGGACGAGATACGAAAAGCTGTAGCTAAAGGCTATGTGATATTGGATATTTTTGAAATATGGGAATACAAAATGGCCACATATGAGAACGGGGGGCTATTCACAGATTTCATCAACACATTTTTAAAAATCAAACAAGAGGCGTCGGGTTACCCCTCCTGGTGTGTGACGCAAGAGGACAAAGAGAGATATGTGAAGGATTATTTTGATCATGAAGGTATAAGTCTGGACCCCGCCAAGATTGAAAAGAACAGCGGCCTTAGATCCCTGGCCAAACTAATGCTGAACTCGTTCTGGGGCAAGTTTGGACAAAGAGAAAACCAGACAAAAGCGTCACTAATCCGAGATCCCAAAGAATTTTTCAGTCTGATGACAAATCCTACAGTCCAGGTGAACACGATTAGAGAGTTAAATGAAGAGGTGATTTTGGTGAACTGGCAAAATATTGATGAGGTCGGTGAATCACTGCGGACAGTGAATGTTGTCCTAGCAGCGTTCACCACAGCACAGGCACGTTTAAAGCTCTATGAACACCTTGAAGCTCTCGGTGGGCAAGTGCTTTACTACGACACTGACTCGGTCCTCTACGTGTACAAGAACGGGCTATATAGGATTGGTACAGGTGACTACCTGGGTGAGATGACCGACGAACTGGCGGAATACGGCCCGGGCTCTTATATTGTGGAGTTTGTGTCCGGGGGCCCAAAGACGTACGCTTACCTGGTATGGTCAACAAATCGGAACGAACTTGTTGAAGTGTGCAAAATTAAAGGGCTCACACTTAACCTCAACACCTCAAAAAAGCTCAATTTTGCACAACTCAAAGAAATGGTGTTGAGTGAGGCGAAACTTGTTGTTGAGACATCAGAAAACCGAATTAGAAGAACCAAAAATAAAGATGTTATTACAGTGAGAGAAACTAAATTTTTCAGGATAACAGGTCCTAAAAGACGACTTGAGGGGGAATATGACACCTTGCCTTTCGGCTACAAAAAAGCCAGACTTACCTAATCCCACCAGTCAATCCTCTCCTCCAGCTCGTCCAATCTCTTCCTCATCCTTGCTATTGCGCGTTCCAGCTCTCTGTACTCGAACAAATCGTAGTTGCACTCTGTATAAGGTCCGTGTAGCCACTGCATTAGGGAGAATACTGTGAGAAACATGTTGTCTTGTTGAAAACTTTCGTATTACTGAAGGAGAGCTGGTAGGGAGAGCGCGTGATAAGATTGCACGTGTTATCATCATTCTCTAGCCCCGTGGTGTAACATTTGTACTTTTGCTCTCTTACACAACAGCGCATCAAGTATTATCACTATGCTGATGAAATTTTTAACGTTTTATATAACAGCCAATGGTTTTTGATTAGAAACGTTATTATTTGAAAAGATTAAACTCGCGTATTTGCACATTTAGTACAAATTTTAGTTTATGACTTTTATAAAATCAGATTATTTATACCATCACGACGTTTCACTGGGATATACGAGTGAATGAAGGTCACTGGCGTGGAACTAAAAAGCCCGTAAACCATGTGTGGAGCAAGTCATTTGCACTGGGAAGTTTGGTTGATGACTTTGTTTGTGAGAATGTTTGAATGAATGGTGTGAAAGATGTGAGTGAATGAAGGTCACTGGCGTGGAACTAAAAAGCCCGTAAACCATGTATGGAGCGAGTCAAATGCGTTGAAAAATTCACGCAACGACTTTGTCGGTGAGAATGTTTGAATGAATGGTGTGAAAGGTGTGAGTGAATGAAGGTCCCTGGCGTGGAACTAAAAAGCCCGTAAACCATGTATGGAGCGAGTCAAATATACTGAACGGAACAGGCAATGACTTTGTCGGTGTGAATGTGTGTGTGTGTGAATGTTGTGGGGTCTAGTCGACTGAGTAGCTCAAACCCGAGTGACTCTTTGGGACGACCCTTTAATCCTTGTGAAACGTCGTGTTGGTACTTTGACGGAAATTCCTGATCTTGGGCAGGTCGCCGGCAACCATGGTTGCTGATGGCCCCTACGGTCAGAAGGGAGGTGAGGTAGCTCACCACGGCATGCAGCGAAGGCAGGGGCTGTATGGGTATTCCACAAATGATCATCGGTCACCGGTGATCTTTGGGGGATATCAGGGGGAAAATGGAGGCGACAACTAGTTTGTTTTTGGAGGTCGTCACAGTCTGCGGCGGTGGTAGGGGCCGCAGAATCCCGGGGGGTAAAAAAAGTATTGTTAGTCCGGTATATAAATTGATTTTGTAACGCATGTATTAGTTTCCTCTGTAGAGCCGGACTGTAAACATCTACACGATGGATACCTACTGTTGTGAGGCAAAATGTTTTGTAATACCTACAATGCAAGTTGATGGAATTGCATGTAGAACTTGTGAGCATTTTAGCTTTTGCATATGTCGCTGTAAAACCTACCAGCTGCCGACACCTGAACTCAAATCATTGAAAGTGTACAAGTCAAAGTTTTTCCACACCTGCTGTCCGCAACGATGTGTCAAGTTCCATCTTGAAAATCTTCTCCATTGCAGAAAATGTTATACTCATGCTGATGAATTTTGTAATTGCTACATAAACCTATGTAAATATAGAACAAGCTGGACCGCTGATCCCAGCCAAGAAAACCCATAAGCTCAGAGGGGAACGGAGGCGACAATTTGTTTTTGGAGGTCGTCACGTAGCTACGGCGGTGGTGGGGCCGTAGCATCCCGGGGTGGGTAAATATAAATTGATGAAATCCCCTCTTAGTCTATCATTATAACAATGAATGTCAGAAATACAATAGCTGAAGAATTGCATAAACAGGCGCGTAGAAGATATCCTCGTCGACAAGTTACCCTTAAGGGGATTAATGATCTCTATCAAGCGGATTTAGTTGAGATGCAACCTTATGCTCGAATAAACAATGGTTTCAAATACATTATGACAATGATAAATTGTTTTACTAAATATGCTTTTGCAGTTCCGATAAAAAATAAGACGGGTGTTGAAGTGGCCAAAGCTTTAGAACCTATCTTAGCAAAGCACAAAATGAAACACTTTCAAACGGACGATGGTAAGGAATGGTTTAATAAAAATGTTCAAGGGTTAATAAGAAAATATGGCATAAATCACTATGCGACATTTTCAGATATGAAAGCAAGTATTGTGGAAAGGCTGAACCGAACATTAAAATCGCGAATGTGGAAAGAGTTTACAGCTAGAGGGACTCACGAATGGTTAAATATATTACCAAATATAGTAAAATCCTATAATAATGCGAAACATAGGACGATTGGTATGAAACCAAAAGACGTGAGGCAAAAACATGTAAAAGATATACTGGCTAGGATTAATAAGCGGTCTAAAGTGGTCAAGTATAAACCAAAGTTTAAAGTGGGTGATAGTGTCAGGATAAGTAAGTATAAAAGGGTTTTTACAAAAGGTTACCTTCCCAATTGGACGAATGAAGTTTTTAAAATACACGCAATTAAACCTACAAAACCTGTTACCTATATTTTACAGGACTATAAGGGGGAAATATTAAAAGGTGGGTTTTATGAACAAGAACTAAATCTATCAAAGACTGGCAACGTGTACCTTGTTGAAAAAGTGTTGCAACGCAAAGGGGACAGAGTTAAGGTGCGTTGGTTGGGCTTTGATAAATCACACGATTCATGGGTACAAAAGAGTTCTATAAAATAGTAATACAAATTGAAAGTACTTTCACTTTTTTACAAGATGCGTATTGTAAAACATAGCGTACAGATACCAATAGAAAATTTTGATTTTTTTGTTGGTTCAGGTATGAGCACGGAGAAGAGACATGGGACACTTCTTCCAAACACTATACGGTGTATCATTTGTGGACCGTCAAACTGTGGCAAAACAAACGTGCTTTTCAACATGCTTTTCGACCCAAACGGTCTTCGATTTAAAAATATATATGTTTTTTCAAAATCCCTTTATCAGCCTAAATATAAGTTTTTAGCCAAAACCATGCCCAAGGAAGTTGGGTACTTTGCATTTAACGAAAATGCTAAGGTCCCCCTGCCGAATGATGCTAAACCAAATTCTATTATGATATTTGATGATATAGCATGTGAAAAACATAATAATATTAGAAATTATTTTACTATGGGGCGTCACAACGAAATAGATACATTTTACTTAGGTCAGACGTACAGTCGTATTCCGAAACAGTTGATTAGAGATAACTGTAATTTATTGATAATTTTCAAACAGGATGATATGAATCTTCGGCATATATATTACGATCATGTCAACACAGACATGAAATTTGAAAAGTTTAAAGAAATATGTAGCGTAGCATGGAAAAACGTTCATGGGTTTATCGTCATTGATAAAGATAGTGAAATTGATAAGGGGAGGTATCGGGTGGGTTTGGACAGTTTTATACAAGACCTATAATGGTGCGCATCTATACTTACTCTGATATTAAAGGATTTAACAGTAAATTGCATAATGTTAAGTCCAATTTATGCACATTTTACTATAGAGAAAGGAAAAGGTTTTGTGGTAACTATTGCAGTAGGAAGGGTAAACATGGACATCCGTTCAGCCGAAGGTGTTGGAGGCATAGAAAACCCTTGAGTTCAGCATTAACTCCGCCGGTGGTGTTGCTTATGATTTCTGCAAGTGAAAGGATTTATAACCGTGATATTTGGATTCGTTTCTTAAATAAATGTGAAGATAATAAAGTTCCACTGGATTTGGTTATTTATCATGAAGATATGATTAATTCCACAGTTAGAAACCCCCAGAATTTAATATCTCGGTTTAGACCGTTTCCCGACATATTTGGCAGTGTATTACCGTTAAGAAATCTACATGGAAGTATCAATTTTGCTCAAATAGTCTTGAAAATGTTGGACTACGGATGTAAAATACCGCATGCTTCAAGATGTATTGTGCTAACAGAAAGGACTATCCCGATCAGACCACCCTTGGAAATTTATCGTACAGCCATGTCGCTCAATTGCTATATTGATATTAGTTATAATACTGCTTGGGGGCCGATTCCCGATGGTACACCTAGAGGGCCTAGGGGAAAACCGTTTGCAGCTGTCAATAACTACTGTCAAGGCTTATACACGGTTGAGTTTCTGAAACAAGCATTACCGACAGTCCCATCACAATGTGAGAGATTTGGTATAACACAAAATAAAGGTGTATACACCGTATCAAATAGAAAGCTGTTTGAACAGTGGCGAACTTTTACAGGGACTAATCCATGTGAATTTTGGCTTTTAAATTCTTATCTCATGTATAACAGACGTCATGACAAACCGATGGCAATGTTGAAAAAGTACATGGAGAAAACTGTGGAAAGTGATAAGTATATTGTAACACATGTTTCGGAATGGCGAGATGACGTAAAGAGAGCTTGGGTGTTTAAAAGTTTTACGCGTCCTTATGTGATACCACGATTTGATGCAAGGGAACATAGGTATTTCAGAGGGTTAGATTTTAGTAAGGGGGTTTCACTTTTGGACGTTATCAATTATATCAAAAGATATAAGGAGCGTGCTATGTTTTTCAGACAAGTTGAGATGCCTTAATTTATTTAATATCCATTATTTGTGTTGTAAAAACAGTTGTTATCATGAAGTCGAACAATAAACATCTAATTTTACGTATAGCCAAGCTCAAAGAGGCTATTCGTCGAAAGTATAACAGTTTCAAGTCGGGTGTTAGTGAAAGTGAAAGGTTTTTCGAAAAGAAATATAAACCAATAATATCAGAAATTAAAAAGGCAGGTCTTACACCTAAAAATGAGTTAACAATTAAAAAAGAAGAACCACATGAGGAGGTGGAGGAGGAAGAGGAGGAGGAATATCACGAAATGGAACAGGACGAGGAGGAGGAAAGTAAAGATTTTAGCCCACCGCCGGATACAAGTGAAATTGATACCCTTCTTTCTACACCACAAGGAAGAAACACTGTTTCAATGTATATAAATGAACAGTTTCAAAACGATTTAACTAAACAGTATATGGACTTATTTATGAGAGACCGTGGTGGTAGAAAAACTATGATCGATCATACATACGGCCCAAGACTTAGTGAAAAAGAGGAGTCCTCTTATGATTG